>CAJPEV010000204.1:123959-164604 GCA_905338385.1 Darwinula stevensoni | reverse complement strand
TGAGTAATCTGTAAAACAGACGGGAGAAACCTCGGTCTCCGACCGGGACAATGGGGACCATTCCCATTGTCTAAATCAGCTTCGAGGGGGTCTTGCACCTGCCAGCCCGGAAAGTGAAGGCCTCGAAAGATGACAATCGAAGAAAGTACTGGAGTACTTCCAGCCAGACCGAGAGACTCGGTGGAAAGGTCCCTGGCATGGGGCTGGCCAATTACTATCAAGTATTGAATCTCAATGGACACCTCCATTAAACTCCTGAATGCCACAATGAAGTCATGCCACACGTCGGCATTTGACGTTGGCCCAACATAGGGCCGCGGGACAAGCCTACGAGGGACTAACGTTGGGAACCAACGTTGAGCCCACATCGCAAATGTGGGATTCCAACGAAGGCATAACGTTGGCCCATAGTAAGTGTGCTGCTAGGGGAGCTTGGCCGTGTGAGGAGCATTGTCATGGTGGAGGAGAATCTTCGAAAGGGAGGTCCGAGGCCATAGTTCCTGAATCCTCTCAAACACGGGAGTCAGACAGTCATCGGCATACCATTCAACTGTCACACTCTTGTCTTCCAGCGGGATCATGCACACAACGCCATCTCTTCGAGAAGAATACCTCCCACCATGACATTCCTAGCGGAACGCGATCGGCGAACCTTCGTTGGCAAATCCTCCCCTTCGAACACCCAAATTCGACTTTGATTTATAGTTAGCGGATCGTAATCCAGCCATGTCTCATCCCCAGTAACGATCTCAGAGACACATGTTGAGCGCCCCAGGTCGAATTTCAGGAGCATCATTTTGCAGAAATTCACTCTGGCCTGTTTCTCGCTGTCAGACAGGTTTTTTGGGACCCAGCGGCTACAATTTTTCTAGTTTCCAAATAATCGTCCAGAACTTTATTTTTTAATGCTGCCGCTCCAATGCCAACAATCTCCTCAAGGGCACGGTAGGCTATTTTTCGGTCATCTTCAATTAAGCTCTTGACTTTCTCCACATTTGCATCAATGGCAACAGTTGTTGGACGCCCTTCACGAGGGGCATAATCAAGGTCAATCTGACCAACTGAAACAGCGCAAACCTGTTATACACAAACTTTTTTAGATGGGGTTTCAGTGTCAAAGGCTCTAACGAGCCTTTCATGGTACTCAGACAGTTTCTCGGAGCTTGAAACTACAGAAAGCCAAAGCACAAAAATCACGTTCACACAACCGCACCTCAGAAAGGGGGGGGCCTCGCGTTTTCGCAAATTTCGGTCACTCATGCTGGTCAAAAAATTAAGGAAAATTCACTGGAACTTCCAAAAGCCTACAGAAAGGGAATAAAAAATAAGCTTCTGGCATCATGATATATATAACTTCCACCTGACTTTCAGGACAACCCAAGTACTTCCAATGCATAAGCATTGGCATCATTTATAATAAAAAAATAGAACTCAAGTGGAAAACACTGTAGAGACCTAATGAGAACTCACTCCTATTGTCAAAGGACTAGTAGCAGCTATTTATCGTGACTGATGAAATACAAATGATGGATTCCAAAAATGCCGAAATCTTAATCGCACTCGATCAACTTCTTTTTATTTCTGAAACACAAAAAGTATGGTATATCAATAAAATAAAGCATAAACCTAATAAATAGAGGTACTACGCCGATGTTCCGGTTAGAACTCGATATGACGTAATGCGAAAGGAAGCGTATCTATTGAATTGGCGATTAATTAAATGAACGATGCTCAAAAATGTCGAATGAAAGAGAGGAACTCATATTTCGTCGAAGAAAAATATTTTCGCCGAAAGCAGATTTTCATCGGAAACGTAAGAATCGAAACGTAAAAAACAATTGCGTTTTCGGTGTGTAGCAATTTCTGACCTACCCCGTAAACACTTCGCATTCCATCCTACTCGACATGGATCACAGTGATTTTCTTCTTGTTCCATGAGCTAAAGAATGTACTGAAAGGAACGAAATTTCACGACATTCAAAGCAGAATTATAAACGCGACAGGAGCGCTGACAACGAATCCAAAAGAAGGAAGAGCTTGCTTCCCGGGAAGAAAAATATTACATTTCGACTATCCAAAAAAGTTCCAGAATATATCGTTCTCCAACAAAGTACCAAAACGGTCGGGTTATACATGGATCAATCAAATGAAGACTATTTTTTCCCCCCCCTTGCAGTGAGCGTATTATTTCTCAAAGTTTTCCCACTGTTGTTGAGGCACAGATTCCAACGCTTCGCAATATCGTTAATATCAGCCTCATACAATTTCTGCGGTTGCTGTTTGAACCGCCATGTGACAGCCTCTCACACTTCATCGTCCGTGCGTAGACGCTATGCTATGCTGGACGCGGATTATGGCGTGAATTGAGCTATGACTGATTCCCAAATTTGCAGTCGATTCATCCGGTGAAACGTTTCTGTCGCTCCGTATGAGCTCGCCCCCTTTGGAGTTCATTTCTGTGGCGATATCGTTGACCTGACCTGGGCGTGCGCCATCTCTCGCGCCCCCTGCGGGAACGTTTGCACCACTTGTAGGCGCGCCGCCGGGGTAAAATGCTGTTGGTACCAACAGCATTCATTCGGGAATGGATATCGATTGGTGACACACCCTCAAAAGTCAGAGATTGAATTACAGCACGCCGGGCTTCCTTGGACGCACAAGCCTGTGAGCGCCATTTTGCTTAGGCGGTTGCGCTGTTCTTTCTGATCTCATGGTGCTGCCAGCTACGACAGATATTCACGCAATCTCTGGAAACACACTCTGAAAGTATTTGACGTCCATCAATTGGGAATTATTTTATATCGCGATTTTCTCGTTTTAATTTGACTGACCCTCATATTTCCAATTTCTCCAATGAGTTTAAACCGGGTCCATCTAGTTCCCATGTCCAGGGCCGGCTTAAGGGGGGGAGGGGGCGAAGGGGGCAGTTGCCCCGGGGCCCCACACTTCCAGGGGGTCCCCGAAGGAAATTAAAAACGTCAAGTTAAAAAAAAAGTATTGCATTTGCGTAAAGTAGCTTGGGGGGGGGGGGCTGGAGCCCCAAGAATTCACTTGCCCCGGGCCTCGCAACTTCTTAATCCAGCCCTGCCCATGTCAAATCTTAGCAAGAAATATTCTACTCTTCAGCGACAAGAACTAATTTCAGAATGAATCACGCTCCATCAATGTATTGCATGGTCGTATTATATTCAATAATTTAGTTTTAAAAAAAGGCTAAAACCATGTCACTTTCCCTCCTACGTCAATTTCTGGCAAAAAAAGAAAATCATTTCCAAAGAAAATCCTGTACAGTCCATTAGCTAGACAAAGTTTACATCTTTGATTCCCGGAGGAACCGAGTGCAGAGCGTTCAGTGAATGTGGACATGACGATGCCCAAGTCACAATCCTCCAAACTTCTCTTCTATTCTTTCAATAGCTTTGGCTCGTGTCGGCCGTTGGTCTGATTCGATCGGCATTAATTTTCTAACTACTATATATGCAGGGTGTTCGTAATTAAACGCAACATAGGGAACATTTTGCCGCCTGTTTGTGGAGTTCAGCGCGTGCCTTATAGCTCACCGGGTTGCATATCTGGCAGGATGAACCTCATCACTGGTGTGTTTTCTTGCGGATATGCAACACGGTAGGCCTCATAGCGTTCCCCGACCTCCGCCTATAGGTGGCAAAATATTCCCTATGTTGCGTTTAAATACGAACGTACAGTATATGTATACTTTCATGCATGAATTTTCTAACTATAATATGTGTATATATTATAATTCGCTTTTCCAAGTCAAACTCGTCCGTTCGACACGCCGTGCCTTTCGGTAAAAGCGTTCTGCCTTCCACGCCTTCTTGAGCTCTTCTCCTTCGACCATCCGAAGCGGTGCCACGTTTCCCCTCGGCCATTCCCCCCGGACGAGGAGGTCGGGACCGCCGGGAGAAGCCTCGCCTCCGCTCGGACGGCCCCCTGCGTCTCCTGGCTCCTCCGGATGGGGGACTGGATCTCATTTCTCATTCAAGTTTCATCGAGTTCTCGGAATCGTTTGCGTCAATTACGAAGCCGGTGTCGTGTCCTGAATTTGAAATCGATCGTGCTGAAGCCGAATGCGAGACTTGGAAAAGGAAAAATGCGAATAAATAATAGTGAGCGTGTAGAACAAGACGTAGAAACGCCATTCGTCAAAGCCGTTGAATACGTTGAATAATCGCTTCTCTCGCCTCGAAAGTCGAAAACAACTTCATAAATAAACGCTCTAGTTCGCAATTTATTTTGTCCCGATTCCGGGCTTAATGTTCTTGCCCACACGGAGCTAAGATGTTCAATCGGTTCGGTCCTCGTGACAGCATTGCCGCTGCTCATTTCATCTTCGTGAGCAAAAAGATGCCGTAGCGACAGCGGTTGGGAAGCGAACGACTCGAAAGGATTAAAAAAATAAAAATTTGCCCTCGACTTTCCAAGATGCAGCAGTTGGAGCCCTGCCTTTCAGAATCGGGACCTTGTCAACGAGATGCCCTGCCGCGTCTCTTAACCGCTTCTCAGCGGAAAAAGGCCTCAGGACCATTCGAGGCTCGCTTCGCGCCTTCGCACAGAAATAACAGACGCATCCAGAGAGTCGCGTTTGCTTCGACGAAGTCATCCCTCATCATTCAGCATTCTCCGCGTGTTCAGATCGTCCCGGACCCGGGAAAAATTGTGATTTTCGATCGTCATTAACGGACAGTCTGCAAGAATCTCTTTCAATCTGTTTCGCTGCTGCTCGGGAGAAGATCAAGATCGAAATCAAGGTCAAGGTCAAAAGAGTGTCAGGGAGTTTCCTCTAACCGTGTCACGGTTCGTCTCCATGGGCTTCATCCAATGGGAGCACGACTTACGCTCCAAAACTGCGCAGGAAATGGTCGATGCGTCTGTCACTTGGTATGTCCTCGAAGAAACGAAGTTTCCTCTACAGAAGTGAGATGGTGCCTGAATCACCGTTGCAGTGACTCCTCGTGTATGAGGATATCTTCTGAGTAGAAAGAAAAAGGAAGTCAGTCAAATGGGAATGAAACGTCTTTTCAGCTTCCTGGTGATTTCTCATGGATATCGATTACGTAGGGACGAAGAACACGACGAAATGAGGGAACCTTTTCCAGCCGTGGCTCAGCACAATCCCGAGCAGTCGAGAAAAAAAAAACAGATCTGTTACATCCTTCTCGTAAACAGTTGCGGCTCGTGGGTGAAAAAACTGGGTAGGCAGCAGTGACGCATACGGGTGGGGGGCGGTCGCCCCCTATGAATCCTCTGCTTCTATATGATCCTAATGACCAGGGGAGCGTCCTCCAATGATAGTTGCACGCACATTCGCCCCTCTCTCTATTTCGCTCAGCATCCCTTACCCCCCACCCTCCAGTCTCCTCAGGGTCACCCCCCTTCACCTCTTGGTTACGGGCGTGATATAGGTTGAGAATTTTTGCATTCAATAAATTGTATATCTAATTCCAACATAATCAGAACTAGCCATCAAAGAAATTACTTGCATCCAACAGAAGTGACGAAGATTTAAACCTTTGAGGAATGCAAATATACCATTTGAAGACGCCACAGGGATGCGAAGCACTGTCAGTCTAAAGAGCACATATCACTGGAAAACAGTGCTTCCAGGAGAGAGCTTCAACGAAAGTGGGTAGAAATGGGGAACTGGGACCCAGGATTGATAGAAGCCTGTTCGGAAATGATTCCTTAGTCAGTCTACATGATAATGCTTATAGTAGGTCTGATCAGGTGTGACAAATATAGAGAAGCAGGGGGCGTGAGCAAGCGATTCTCCTCCTTCCCTTCCTGAGCAAGGAGTAACTGCACAACGTAAGCAAGCCTACCCTCGCTCATTCCAGGTTACGGTTCTTATCCCTCTCTCCCTCCTTTCGTTCCTCCATTGGACTCGTGGGGATTTGAGCCTAGCTAGCAGCGCCGTGCCTACTCTGAACGCATAATCTCGTTATGCATCGGAAAAGTTTTTCCAGCTGTTCTAATCGAATAATGAGCTTGCAAGTATTACTTCGAGAACTCTGATTTAAAACTGGGTAGGTATTGCCTACCCTGACGATCCGCCACTGCTCGTAACGTTTCTCTGTCGACCTGCACGCTTCTCGCAACCTCCGTCGGGAATGACTTGCACTCAGAGGGTCCTTGGTGCTCGAACGCCTGCGGAATTCTGCGACATCCTCTTCTGTTCGACGCCGTCGCGAAAGTACAGGGTGCGCCGATAATATATGAGGGATTTTAAGTTGTAATAACTAGCTAATAAATTACATCACGAAGTTATGTCAGACACAGTGAGAAAGAGTACAGTCAGGAGTTTATTTTCAACACATTGTTTTTTTTTTTCCTTGATGACATGTTCGATGTGGTTACCGCGGCGATTAGGACATGGATTTATTCGCAGTGCGAAGTTCTCGATCACTCGGAAATAACGTCTTTGGTGGGATGGATCGCACGACGATCTCCACGACCCTCGTGAAGTCAGGCAAGGTTTTTTTTTGCTATTCTCTGTACACGTTGTCCTTTGCGTAGCCCCACAGGAAAAAAATGGAATGGGTTGAGGTCAGGGGAGTGCGGGACTCACGCGATCTCTGCACGCCTGGAGATGACCCTCTCACTGAACATTTCTCGCGACAATTTCATCGTCTCACTCGCTTTGTGGGGCGTGGCATCGTCTTGCTGAAAACCATTGAGTTTGCGCCAGACTGCGACGACGTCGGGAACTCCATTCCAACACACAATGGTTTTAGAGGGATCGCTCGGCTTGGAATGTCTGGTTCCGTCGGCGTCGCAGGAGGCAGATCCGTCTTGGTCTTTCTCCCTTTCTGAATTCCGCGGAATCCGGCTCGATTTTCTTCTTATTTTTATTCCCGTTGCTTCCACCGTAGAACCGCCAATTTTCCTGATTTTCGCCATTCCATTTCCCACGAAGGAAACGAGGAAACGTGGCCCACATCGAGATGGGAAACCCATCCAAGATAAGGAAGTATTTCAACATCGTCCACGCATTTCCCCCCACTTTCAGCGAAAAAAAAAAAACCCAATCCGCATCCGGGAGAAGACGGCCCGTCCCGTTTCTCACGAAACGCCCCCCACCCGATAGCCCCCCCCCCCCCCTCCTAGAAAAGACTGGGACCTCGCCTCTCTTCCCTTCACTGGACCCCGTGACACCGCTCCGATCCCCCACCATGAAGATCTTTGCTCTCCTCCTCCTCCTCCTCGTCTCCGCCAGTCAGTCCCCGTCCATTCCTCGAATCTCATCTTCCCCCCTTTGCTCCCTGCACTTTTCACCTCGCAGATGCCCAGGTCCCCGAAGACCCGTGTTGCTGCGACTCCTGCGAGGGTGACCTGGGAAAGTGCTTAGATCTCTGCCTGGAGTACTTTCCCGACACCCTCGGCGTCTGCTTCGAGCCCCCCTACCGCTGCTGGTGCTACAATACCAACTGCGCCGGTGAGTCCACTCGCCAGCGACCTCGTGTTGCCTGGCAACATGCACGCAACGCCCCTCGATGGTCTGCAACGTAAGTTAACGGCATGACGGCAGCACGGCGGCAGCACGACGGCCACATGACGGTAGCATGACGGCCGCTCACCGCGCTCGCAGTGCTTTCGCCTTCAAAATTTGGTCGGATGTTTGTTGGAGAGAAAATCCAGTGGAGTTACTGGCACTTTTTCACCTGCTCGGCATGACGATGCATTGCGTATCGTATTGCGTGTATTGCGTCCCGACACGATGGATTCAGGGACACACTGGGATCATTCCTAAGAATTTCGGCAGTCCCTCATGATAGAGGACTTCGACCGAATCCACAGGGAAACACCATGAGTGTTCGTTTCGGAGGGGTTTTCGGTGATCGAGAAACCGCTTGAAATGGTTTCCATCAAGTTCACTCTAAGAACAATTTGACATAATGACGCATCATAACGACTCGGTAGTTGTTGAACCGTTATGGGGAGACTATGAGCAAAATAAATAAATAAATATTGATATGCTTTGCAGAAAGTGAAAATCGTTGGTACCATAAAGCTGTGCCCTGAGGATATGCACCACAAATTTGTAAATTTTCTGAACTCACCATCACCTCAGTTATTGGCGTGCCAACCCAAGTAATACAAGATATTCCAGCAACGTTTTGGAAATGTTGATGAACAATGTTGCGCCTATGTGTAAATGTCCAAAACGTCAACGTTGCTAAAATTCCTAAAAAGGAACATTGCATATACGTTGCAAATCGTTACTTATTCATTACACACATTGCACATGACACACATTACACACGTTGCAGAAACGTTTCAGGATTTACGTAGCTGCAATGTTGATTGAAAACGTTGCTTCACGGGCACCTAATCAGGGCCTATATTGACATTACGGAAAAGCATAGGCTTCACTGGTCCTGAACTGGACCGATATTCGACCAATATTGAATTATTCATTTCATCATTTCGTACCATATACTTTACCTCTCAACCCAGACATTCCCATCAACAGGACGAAGCCAGTACTGGTATAACCCCGACCATGCATAATACAGTATTTGTAATCATGTACTGGCAGGAGACATAGTACATTTTTGGAGGTGATTCTCCCCTGGATGTGCTAAATATGGCGCATTACTGGAAAAGGTCCGACCGCTATGTTCTATGGAGTGTCACGAAATCAGTCCTTTCCCCCACGTAGTTCTCAGGATGAGGAAATGAAAGACTGAGATCCACAGACTCTCTACCTTTGTTTTTATAGGCCTGATGTAATCCACGAGTTCTTGGAAATGGTTCTTTTTGGGAATATGAGATTTTTTTTATCTTGGTCCCATGAATCTGTCGCGAATATGAGGATAACAAGTGATGAAGTGTCCGTGTTCATTGATTCCTATAATGAGACAATGCGAGACGTCTGGCAAGGTACTAAACATTCCTGTGCGGGACGATTCCAGGGGAAGGGAGAAGAGCACTTTTGTGTACTGTGAGAAAAGCGAGACCGACGCCTCCATCTAGTGGCAAGGAGGACAACTTTACAATTCCCTAAAACTTCTAAGTCCATGTTGTATCGGAATGTGGTCGCTACGTTATCCATGTCGAGTGTCAACATTCTCTCGATGTTGATAGGAAATGTTGCGATGGCATTCGTAGAAGTGTCCCAGCAACATTTCAAATAAAAACGTTGAAGCAACGTTTTATCAATGTTGTAGATCAACCTGCAACATAGAGCAACATAGGCAAAATTTCTGTGTTCATACTGTGTTACTTGGGATATACTTAGGATGTAATGCCCGTTAAACTAGTAATGCCTTCGATGCCTTTCATGTCCTACAACGGCTCATAAGAACCGCTCCCTTCCAAAAGGAATTATTACTCTCATTCTTTCTAACCCCCCTAACTTGTGAGAAACAGGCAAAGAAACGCATTCGCAATAATTCCAGGTTATGGTCCTCCAGTGAAGAGGCGAAACTACGTCATGATGCCCAGAGTCGACTGAATCCCGGCCGATGACCCCCTTCGTCTTTGTGCAATGTGGCGATGAATAAAGCATGTTGCAAACCACAAAACCTCTTCTCGCTCCGATTTGCCAATTCGTCCATTTGCACCCTCAGGAAACGGCGGACAGTGCAAACCTGATAGGGAAATATTTTACGCGCCTATGGATTTTCGTGGAACGAACGACTGCTATAGCAGTTATCGCGTCAGATATATCTGAAAGCCTCGATATCGAGTCAGATATATCTGACTCGACATCGAGGCTTTCTGACTCGGGTGAAACCATTCAAGTTCGAACGCGATAACGTACATTTGGGACGAGACCGAGTTTCCGCGAGCCGTCCCTCGAAAACTTAACTGCCAGAAGAAACGTTTCTGAGGGTCACCTTCGTTTCATAACCATTTGTTTTGTGGTGTCCGAACTCACGCGGTTTTATCCGACTCTATCGTTTCAAATTTTCACCCCCCCCCTCAATAGTTTCTCGCTCTTCAGTTAATGTATAGTACATCCAAAAGTTTTTTTTTAGAGATTTCACTGAAGTATACAAGACTACCCATACATGAGACAATAATTGCATTAAGGATGATCCCGGTGTTCTCCCTACTGTCATCATATCTCAGCTTGAAAGAATGCAAAATTGCTGGCCATATGAAAGCATCCGGCTTCTGAATCCTGCCAAGACCTAAACAAGAGATGTTTTGTCGATTTTCACGATCAGAGTGGCTCCATTGCAAGACATTCAGGAAGCACAACATTGTCAATCCCAAGCATTTCAGCGGGAATCATTCATCGTCATCCTTGGGTGCTTCTCATGCCTCAGGCTATGTTGCATTCGAACAATTGAATGAATCTGAGTGAATTTATGGAGAGAGCTATTGACGTGGTGAATAGATGGGTTGACATAGATCTGCAAATCCCGCTGAATCAGTGGACCAATTTGACTAGAGAGTGGCCAACATGCCCTTGCTTCACAGCAAGACTTAATTTAAATTTTGTGGTGATACTTTAACCAACACCTGGGAGTGGGAGAGAAAGTTCTGGCATCATCCATTGCACAACTGGTGCAAAGCTTAATCGGAGTTACATTCTTGATTATTTATTCCATCACTAAAAGTATATGATATTACCGTGTTTGGGCCTGTGATTCTTTCACTCCACTAATCTACTCACTGGTACACCTCTCCTTTCCCCTTTACATATAGAGCATTTGCTTGGAATATTCACCGTAACAGAGTTCTGTCGAAATTCGATATGAAAAAGTCATGTAACATAATACATATGTTGAATCAGGAATTTTCCTCTCAAAATAAGCAAGGAGCCATAGTCGAAAACCGAATCCTCTTCTGTCCCCTCTTCTCCATATCCTTCGCTTGTTTCCTCTTCTGAACGTTAGAAACTGATGCCGGGCTGACCATTAAAATCTGCGCTGTGTCGTCAATTGTCTTCCCCTCTTTTTGCATATCCAGGATGGCCTGCTGTTCTTGAAGTGTCAAAGATTTTCCCCTACTCCGACGCGTTGACACGATGTAGAAGGGAGTAAAGTGGGCCCATAGGGCCATTGTTACCCCAAGTATGGGAAGTAATACGTACTACAGTGACATCTCTCTAAAAAATTTGTGGATGTACTATAATTTAATCAATTCCTATTAAATCCCAACTGCTTAAACTTAAATTAATTACATAAACTCCTATTTTCTAAATTGAAAAAGTATTGTTTTTCTTCCTCTCTGCACGTTCCAGATCCATCTTCTTTTCTGCTGAGGACTCCTACAGATACAAGATACAAACGACGACTGGGGCCTTGGAGAATGTACTGGGCAGGTCTCGATCCTGCTCGTTTCCGTTGAAATGGCGACGCCCATTGCCTTCAGTCCGTTCTAGCGGCTTGACGGGTGGTGCTATAGGTTGTGATTGTTTCGATTTTTGCTGCTTCAGGCCTTGGCTGCAAGGCTGATTTCCGACCGCACCCATGCAGAATCCCACTCTGTGTGTGAACTCCTAGTAAATCTAGGAGAAAAATTGGCAGTGAATTCGAAAATGCAGTCACGCTAAATTTATTCATAGACTTATGAGTTGAGTTTTTAAGACTTAACGTTACGGTCTCACTTAAGCTTAACTTAGGCCTAATGTAATGTAAATGACCATTGCACTTCTTTAGAAGGAAGAGTAAGAAGGCATGAGAGGGCGAAAGAACACAAGACAATGGTCGGGAATTGAACCTGGCTCTCCTGATTGTCACTCAGGTGTGGAAATTTTCACCACATCCATGAACTCAGGACATTCACTTGCTTCTCTCCCATTTCACCCCTATTGATTCTTATTACTATAACTCAAAGTCAAAGTTCTGTATTCTAGTAATACTGTTTTCTTTTTGAATACTTTTCCAGAATATTAATTACTGTTTCCAGAGCTAACAACCAGTGGAAGTGCAGTGGTGCTGTTTCTATCAAATAAGCTACTTGCTCAAAAGTAACTGGTATTTTTTAGTAGAGGTGTCTATCTAGGTCTGGTTAGGGCTGTGATCTACCTAATAAGTCCTTGCTTCAAACGACTGCATTATCTTTTGAACTCTTCACAAGGAACAGTCATCAATATTTCATGAAACCTGTTTTACCAAGCCTAACAAGGCCCACAGATAGTGTGGATTAAAAATTCCACATTGTGATGACATGGTGGTATCCATACCAGACGAATTGAAATGCCACATCTGTAAGGACATACTCACTGATGCTGTTCTCATCCCATGCTGTGGGACTTCCTTTTGCCACACATGCATCAAGGAGGTTTTGCAGAAGTCTGAAGATCATGAATGCCCTGAATGCCATGAAAAAGGGAATGATCCTGATGTCTTCCTTCCAAATCGGTGAGCTTTCCATGACCCATCTCTAGATTTTTACCTAACTTACATTGGTTACCCAAGGAGGGGAATATGAATTTGTCTATTTTGAATAAATGGTCATGAACAGACATTGGTAAGTCATTTCTCCATTTGTGGCATTTCTTCATAAAGGCATTGACTGATTGGCAAGGGAAGGGATGCAGAGCAAGATTGCCACTCATAAATAGTATATAAATACAGGGTGTCCCAGAAACCATGCCCCAAGTTTTGTACATTATTATGTCTTTATTTTTTTTCTGATGGAAATGAGTTTTGTATCTTTTGAATAGCCTAGACGTTTCTTAACAACTGCTGTTGAACTTGATGGTTCCTGATTTCTGGTTGTGGAGATTTTTTAATATGAAGGTGTATGTTACAAAATCCCAAACAACCCTGACCTCATCAGTGCCATTTCCACCAAAGTGAATGCCATAAGCTTGGACATTTACCAGAAAGCAGTGAATGACTTTCCCGGTGCTGTCGCATGTGTCATGATTAGAATGGGAGCAAATTTCAGTGGCAAAAAGATTGAATCCCTGTTTTTAATCCCTGGATCTCAGAAATCTTGCCTCCAGTTTGAATGGAGACTAAGTCTAAGTGAATGGCACTGGTAAGGTCAAGGATGTTAGGGGTTTTGTAGCATGCACTTTCTCTTTCAAATAAACCCCACGACCAGTAATCACAAACCATTAGGTTTAACAGCAGTGTCAAGAAATGTCTAAGCTTTTGAATGATACAAACTCATATCCATCAGGAAAAAAAATAAAGATATAATAATGTACAAAACTTGGGGCATGGTTTCTGGGACACCCTGTATATGTGTGATGTAGCCACATTGATGGTGCTGTTTGCTAATAATTGTGGCTGACCCTGAATTCTCCACAGACTAGGGGGTCTTTATATTGAACCTGCCCTATGTCCCTGACATTTCCCTATGTAAAGAGGAAACATATGACCCAGTTTAGGCTGTAATCTTTTATCATACATCCTTGCGGTGAGCATGAAAATGTTTGCTTGACATTATTACTCCTGTTTTCTCTTGTTCTTCTGGGTTGTTTTGTTCAATTATCCTGAGGCATGTGGTTCTTGCACTTGACTTTTGATTTCATGTAGTCTGGTTTTGTAGTTTAGCCATTGCCATTCCAGGATTTCCCAATTATCTTTTATGTTTTCTCCTATGTGAGTTGCAGTTTGGCACCTCTTTGGCAAATTGATTAAAAATACCAATAATGGCATCTGATCAATATTGATTGCTGAAATAAGCCAGTCATTGGCATTTGAAATGCATGGTTTCTTTGGTTTTAACATGGTAGGTGATACAGTCTAAAATTGATTTCAGGTTTCAATTACTGAAGGAAAATGAATGCCAGTTGTATAAGTAGTAGTTGAGCTGTCATCTGTTGCTAGTGTTTTTACAATGAGTTCACATGTGCTTTTAATGCCATCGATTTTTTTAATGAGCCTATTGACACAATTGGAACTAACCTTTACTCTGGTCTTATTTGTTATGTGAACTGGTGTGCTGTAGATGTAGATGTTTCAAGATGTAAAACATCAGTAGCACCAGTGGCCTTTTAAGGATGTGAGAATTCACTGTAAAAATACTGTGTTGCACAAGCGGTTATGTGATTGTGTACATTAAGGAGAAGACTTGCCAGAGGTGGAGAAGGAAGTAGGAAGAAGGATGCCCTAATCTGTTATCACTTAAGATACTCTCTGCAAGGTAGAAAAGCTGATTCTCAGATATCAGCTGCATACTTTAACCTATCAAGCAGGCACTTGTTGAACTTATGCCATCAATTTTATCCTTGATGAAAGGGTTTAGCCATTTGTGAAGCATGCCAAAATGTTCAGAATGCTTATAACACAATTCACAACATAGATATTCCTAAAAGGGGAAAAATACCAAAGAAAAGCTTGATCTTGAACATGTGGAATCAATTCAGTCATTTGCTGGCTGTCAAGAGTTTGAATGGTTTTTGTCTGTGTTCAATTATCAGGATTCATATTTCCTTTCACAATTCACCCTTAGCATAGTTTAGATCAATTACCTCTTTCCTCCCATAGTTCCAGATTTCTTCAGTTTCACTATTATATATTTTCCATTGGATTCATTTGGATTCATAGGTGTCTACTGAACTTTCAAGTCCCTATTGATGAATTAATCTTTGTGAAAAGAAGAGAAATTGGTGTGATGATGCAGTCCACCTTCAATATAGCACCACTGTTGGTCAATGTCAAATTTGGCATTGTAACAGGTGGTGCTATATCGAATTATCTATATCATGTATTATATAGGCTTATTTGGATATACGTCCTCAAGGAATTGTTTGGTGATAAGCAAGGTAGGTGCTATATCAAGTGGTGGTATAACAAGAGTTGACTGTACTTGATGAGTTGCATACACCTTGTTCATCTGATGAAGGATGTGTTTGTCAAGATGCAGGCATTTTTTATTTATTGAAAACTTATTTACTTTGTGTTCTTTACTAGTCACATGATGGTTAGAGATATCAGTGTTCGAATCCCCATTATTGAAAGTGTTGGAAGCCAATTGACTGGGTGAAATATTTTACTTTTTTGTAATACCAGCCAACTGCATGCACTTAACAATGAAAGCCAGTGTGTCCCTGCCAGAAAACTTGCTTTGTGCTGACTGCAAACTAACTTGTTTCACAAAACTTCATGTAGGCCTTGGGTGGTTAAATTCTCACCCTTCCCAGGAATCTTGCTGTTCTTTAGAAAATTGTCTAAAATTTTGACTTGGTACCTGCTCTCTGGATGACATCAACCCTTCTATCCATTTCTTGTTAGACTCCTTGGGAAAAAAAGGGGGAAACTCCCCTTTTTTTCTCTCTCTCTCTCTTTTCTTTCTTATTCCTTCAGGTACTACAATACCATTCCTTTGAAGGTCTACTTGGCTGAGGATTTTGGAAAAATTTTCCCTCATCTTTTCAATGGACCCTTTTATTAAGTGCTGAATATACATCTTATAGGTCTAAGACCACCCCCATCTCTATGCAGGATAATCTAGCCTACTATTATTAGTACATCATTACAAGGGGGGGGAAGTGAGCATTGCACCCATCCATCTTTCATTCACCTCTTTCTTTTGAGACACTGCTAGAGTCATCATATATTGTATATTGAATTGAAGAGAACTTTCCAACAGCATGGAAATCACCATGATTGCTAGATGGGTCTGAGTAATGAAAGGAAAAATAAAAGACTATCCACTTGAAAAGCTCAGAGCAGTACTCATTTTTTTTTAAATGAATATTGTGTTGCCTTGGCTACAATGTTAGCCCATTACTCTATAGTATAATGATCTGTCCTTCACCTAGTGCCATTGTAAAGTATGGATCTTCTGAGAAATCTCATAATTTACATTATTTCTTCATCTTCAATTTTTAGATTTCTACGCACATCAGTTCAGGCTTTCCTGGACAAGACTGGTTATCGCAAAGGCCATATAGAGCAAGAATCAAGTCCTCAGGACATAGAAATACAGGCAACAAATGGGTTGGGTGTTCCAAAGGAGGAGGAAGAGGAGGAGGAACAGCTGGAGACCTCACATGAAAGGACATCAACTCCTCGCAGGTCACCCCATCGATTCACCCGTCATCATTCTCCTCCTCCACGCCGGTCTGGGGCCCGACATCGAGGTCATTTACCCTACCCAAGTGCAAGGATATTGTCTCCTATGCTGCTCAGTGACTTCTCGGCCCCACCACCTATTGTAATGCCTGGTCCAATGGCAGTGACTAGTCTCTTGGGTGCACCACCTGTTCCTCTTCGTCCACCTATCCCCCTCTTCTTGGCAAGGCCTTTCGCATCATCCATGATGAATTCAGAGTCAACAGGCTCAAGCGAGACATCCATTTTGGCTGATGAGAGACCAGTGACTCCAACACAAGATGAACCTCCATCATCTATCTTTCCTGACATCTCCAAACCACCACCATCTCTCCTAGGTATTTTGTGCAACTCTGTTGGCACTTGTGTGTCTCCCTTGATGTGAAAGGATGACTCTTTGGAGAGTTAAAATTGTCCAAATGCCTTCTTTTGTCTCGTCTAAAAACCAATTCAGTTCAGTCCAGATATGTCTACATCAGAGTCAATGAAGGGATTCCCCTTTGCTTTTTCATTGAGGTGGTTTGTTTTTTGAGGGAAGTAACTGTAGATTCCTGATGTGGGATATAGTCACCTTACAGAATGATGTTGGAATTATATTCCCCATTTCTGTCTCCAGACCTATCATAGAAAGAGCATCGTGAGCTATGAAAAACCTTGGAGCTTGGCTTTAAGGTTTTTTTTTTTGGAATGCCTTCATTAGTTTTCATCTCAAATTGAAGAGAAATGGAGTGCTAATATCATGTGCTTGCCACAATTCAGCAGTCCTCTATAATGTGTAATTGACTGAATTCCTCATATTTTTTCTACTACCATTTTTATCATGATGCAGGTATCATAAAATCCATTAGCATGTTGTGTTTATCTCTACATGTCCAGGGTTCATATCAACTCTGTATACCATGTCCTTGATTGACTTTTTTGATTTAAAGACTCTTGTTTTCAAATGCTTCTGAGTTCCAGGGACTTGTAAACACTTTACCTTTGTTTTAATAAGCACAACTGGTCACCCAATGCAGCAGCAGTTTTGCTATTGTTATTTGGGGTGGCTGTCAGGGGTTGTGGTTTGTGATATTATCTTAGTCAGGGGTTGGAAATACCAAGGCTCTGAGGAGAACAAAGAGGGATATAGGGAGAGGAGGTGACTACTAGGGGATCCATAATAACGAGAGTGGTTAAGAGTTTCTGTCTGTGAACATACTTGAAGGTTGTATATCAGTGGTTTCCAACCTTTGTCTTGCAACCCTTTGTCTTGGTCAATGTTGGATTTTGGTATGAGTTGTTGAGGGTGCAAGATTCAGAAGTGTTTCATTTTTGCCATACTTGGTACTTTTCCACCTGTATTCTATTCTGTTTTATAACCTTCATCATGGGTTGCTGAGTCTTGCATAAGCAAAGTATGAGTCATGCTTTCAAAGAGGTTTGGAGCTTCTGCTGTGTACTATCAATATGATCTCATCAGGAGTTGGACATTCAAGAAGTTCAATCGTCCCAAAGCAAACTCAAGTAGGCCTATTTAGTACCCCAGTAAAGTATCCTATTTTTTGCATGTCAAATGAATGGATCTGCTACAGAAGCTGCAAATACAGGAAGCTGAAGCTTAGTTTTAACCTGTGGGACTTGGTTCTCATGAACTCTTAGTCCCCAGAGTTTATGCAACCACTGTTCTGATAAAAACTTTAATTGAAAGTTATTTATGACTGGAATAAAATTATATCATTCTCTTGTTACATCAAGAAGGAACAAGTTGGATCTCTGAGTTTGTTGGTGTTTTCTTGACCCTGATCATTTGCCTGATTCTAAAGCCTGATGTGCATGTGCCTTCAACCCTTTTATTCCTGAAAGTGAAAGTGATGCTTTCAGTTTCTAATTGCTGATGGAGATTGGTAGGAGCAATGGTGTAGTTCATGCAGGGAAAACATTGACATATTTTACTATATTTGGACATTGTTTTTTTCTTATATGGGTCATTCCATGTCAAATCAATTCAAAAAACTTATGAAATTGACATGGCCCCCTATGATTTTTCTGAAATTTAGAGGACTTGTAGAGTCTATTAAAAAACTAATCTGTCAAATTTCAGCTCTCTAGTTCAAATACTTTCTAAGGTATAGCTATTTGAATTTTACCAAGAAGGACTGACTGGGTCAAGTGGTCATGACTTAAATGCTCATAAGTTTTGTTCTACTTAACAGAGAGAGCTAAAAGTGGTGTCAATTTAGAGCTCAACTCCTTTTAAGTGATATATATTTCATAGAAGTTAGATAAAAACAAAGGTCAGTGGTCCTTGACCTTTTCCTTTGATCTTGATTTCCAGGAAAAGGTTCTTTACACTTTTTCAAAAAAATTAATATATCCTCAATTTCTTTCTTGAGATGCACCAAATTAAAATTTTGGACTGCCAAAGGATCAGGAAATATGAACAGTAAGAAGCAGCAAGTGGACAGAGTTTGCCATTTAATTGTCTGAAAACAAAAGTCAGTGGAGATCCCCTGTCTGTTGTTGATCATGTTCTGATCCATTAGCACTCTCAGGCATTCCTTCAGACCTGATATGCCAGGCCATGAATGGCATTCTTAGAAGTAGCACACTGGTTGAGGAGGATTGCAGATGATCCTTGCCAGACAAGTGACTGTATTTTTTTCTTAGCAGGACATCATCAACAGTCAGATGGATAATCATTCTGCTCAACATCATCAGTTTCACATTTCTATGGGTCATGCAGGCACACTCTGCATGTGTACTACTTGCTCCTGCTAAAACACTGTACTTGGGACAAAGTTCTGTGAATTTGGAGAAGCCAATAGCTTGAGTATTGAGTATGAAAGCTACCCCTCTTTCAACAATTGATACACCTCTTTCGTTTTGCTCAAGTATAGTCTTTTCTGAACATGAAACTGTTTTTTAACCTTTTTCACAGAAACAAAATCTTTCTTGCCAGACATCATTCACTTCATCACCTTTGTAGAAGTTCCTGGTGAGATTTGTTATTTCTGCTGGGCATACTCTACCTGGTTTGGGATTTAGTGCATCCATATTCCCCTTCTCCTTTACAACTTCTTTTTCTTTACACACCATGAAGTTGGATGCAACAAATATGTCTTGGATTTTCCTAATGTTCCCAATTTTCGGAAGAACTGTCAGGAGTTGTCCATGTTCACTTCTTTTCATGGATGTTTGGAATTTGTACTTCAGTTGGTTGATTTCATTTTCTGTCTGCTCTTGGCTGTCATCTGAATTTATTTTGAGCAAATTTATCCTCAGAGCAGCCCCTACCTTCTTCAACTTCTCATTTGGATTTTAAAATTTTCTTATTGATAGGAGACTCTCCAATGGAATGCAAATTTTGATTCATGAATTTCAAATGTTGTATCTTGTTCATAGAAGACCACATCAACCACATTAGTCTGACTGCATGGACCAAGCTCTCATTGACTTCACTTGGATGATGATGTGCTCAATTCAGTTCTTGGCAACACCAATATTTGGGCAATTTTTCTCCCTGCAATCATCACAAATTTTAGTCCCAAGTGGAAGGGAAGGGAGCTTGTTGCTCATCCATTTCATAGCTGGCTGGAGGTGGTTCTTAAATGAATGTTTGGTTCTGCCAAATGGGTTGCAACAGAACAGAACAAATTGCCCATTGAAGTTGTTTCATCTCTCTGGCATCCTGATGAGGAAGATTGAGAGCAAACAGCTCATCATACCACAAGTGATACATAGCACCTGAGAAACCAGGGCACAAACAGGTGAAACAATGCTGAGGTGGCCCATTAATAATGAGGAAGGTGCTTTATCTAGAATTTGATAAAAAATTGTAGAATACTCCTATTAGTTTTGACTACTACAAGTGCAAGATATATCCCTGAATTTTGCTCCAAATGGATGAATACAGAAACTTCCAGAATATTTTATACTAGTTTTTGGTCATTTAATGCCCCTTAATTCTCCATATATATTGATCTTATTGCATTCCCTTGTTGAAATTTGATGTATCAAATTAATATGATATCCTCAAGAAATTGAGGGTATAATATTGATTTGTGATGACCACATGACTCAAAATCAGCCCTTTCCTGTAACAAGTCAACGTATCTTAAAAAGTACTTGGCCAAGAGAGTTGAAATTTTACATGGATTTGTTTTCCAATAGACTGTATGGGACTACGAAATGTAATAAAAATTGGAAGCATCAGGTTTATGGCTGTGTTGATGTGATGTGGAATGAACTAATTGCTTTTTTCTCCAATATGCAGTCTTAAATTGCAAATCCAATGTATTTTATTTTGATGGCTATTTCATATTTATTTTATCTTAATAGTTGATTCATCAGAGTATTTTGTTTATTTCTGCATAAATCCTCTTCCAAGTATGAGAGGATGAAATTTTTGCATTTCTTTGAACTTTGTGCAATAAGATTATTTGGTAATCAAATGAAGAGGAAACATGAATTGACTACTCTGTCGGGTTCATGCCCCAGAACTGTAATCTGATCTATATGTAAAGTGAGTCATTTCATTATTTTCAGTCATTTTCCACTACTACAGTGATTTAATGCCCATGAAATATTTTTGAGACTCAGGTGTAAAATTTAAATCAACAGAAGAGTCCATAAGCCCAATTTGTTGCAGAATTTTTTGTGAAAAATGAAATTCCTGGAAGCCAGAGAAACCTATGTCCCACAAAAGAGGAATATATCCCCCATATACAGTGGCATCTCTAATTTCTTATTGTTGAGCCAGCTGGCTCTTGCAATGGTTCAAAATTGCACTTGTCATGAAGCATTATAATCACAACTCTGGAGGAAAAATTACTGCAAGTGGCCTCAAAAAATTAAATGTTAGTATAGCTCCACCTTCTTTGCCAAAATGACTTTTGCATGGGTGTGGATCGTTATCTGCTCTCCCTGTGTAAAGTATCATTTTGGTCAAGAAGAAGGGCCCTGTTGACCCTCATGTTTTCAGCAATGCATGTGACTTCTTGTTATAAGACTCCAACAACCATGCTGCTGCCCATGAAGAAAAGGGTGCCTTTACCTCAAGCTGAGAAAGTAGTCAGCAGCTGCTGTTCAGGAAGCCAGAAGAAATTCTTCCACCATCTGATTGTAGGATAGATTCTCTAAGTTCCACTTTTGTGGAGAGGACCTCCAGAGAGTCAAAACATACTCCTCCAGATGATGAGGCAAAAGTGATGAGCAATTTGAATGATACTTCAAGACCTGTTATTTGGAGATGCCCTTAACTCTTTGGGTGCCATAGGCAGATGTGATCCTTCAAAATTGCACAGTGCAGAAAACTTTGTATCAGTTGTTCCCTCCAAGTTCACAGTGGTGAAAACTTGATCCTCTAAGATTGCACAGCATTTTTTTTTTTTGCCAGAAGTTACAGAGCTGAAAATTGTTTAAATAAATTTGGATACATGTAGAAATTCTTATCTGTTGAAAGCAGTATGACACATGGTTTGGATAGAAAGTATTGGTTTTAGTATACAAGCATACTGGAATAATCATGCTTCCATCAAATAGATGAGAAATATTGGTCACCTAAAATTTGTTGAACCATTGTATGTTTATTTTTTGTCTTTGTGATTGCGTTTGATACACTGCCTGCAAGATCCCACTTTCTAAGGAAGTAGCTGCACCCTCAAACTTGAAAAAGAAAGCTGCAAAATGTTATAAAACAAATATTCAAGTGAACTTCGGGGCCTAATACCAAAAAAAAACCAAACCAATTCAGAAATGATGGTGTCACCTTTTTTTCATCAAATGGCAAGAAATTATCCCTTGTCAGCTATCGTACTTCCTCATGGAGAAATTCTCTCCTCTGATTGGTCGGGCATGCATGCACTAGCAGAGGCAGTAAAAGACATGTCTACAAACTTCATTTGTAATAATCCTTGCTTGATGTCAGTAAAAGCCCAGTCGTGGCACTACACCATGGCTTAGGCATAGTGCTGTCTCATTTTGAAATTGGAAATTGAGAATTTTCTCATTGATATTGAAAATTTCAACGAGAAAAGTTTAGTTGAAAATGAATGAGCCATCATAGACTGCTCATTAGTCATTTTTTAAGTCTGATTTTCGAATTTCGCGCCGAATGTTCTTGCTTTCATCCAGCATTTACCTGTATCTGTAAGGGTAAGCCAGGTTCAATAAGACTTACTGTTGACATTCTACCTGTTTTCTCGAAGCAGGAGTTACTCATTAGGAACCCCTTCCTATTTTTTTTCATATGAATGCCCCCTTAATTTTTCTTACTGCAATCTGTCTGCCAGAGCTCAAGAGCTGTCAAAAGTTATGTATTGTGGGACTGCTGAATGACTCCTCTTCCCATGAAAATCTAGAACCTGTACTGAGAGATGTTATGTTGCCTCTCCTGTAGGAAAGCCTCCGATGCTGTCCCACCCTCCCCCGCCTGGAGTGTCACCTCCACCAAGAATCCAGAGCCGAGAACGTGACAGGAGCCACCATGTCCTACACCGCCACCGCACCGGGCGCGACACCAGATCCCCCAAGCACTACGTGGATGACCCCCTGGAAGAGTTCAACCGCTACCTACGAGAAAAAGAGCAGCGAAACACCCGCTCACGTCGGTCGATCAGCCGCTCTCCCTCCCCGAAGCGGATCTCGTATCCTGCAGCTACAGCCCGTCGCTCCGTGTCTCCCCGTCGGAGGTTCTCCAGGTCACCGAGTCCGAGTCGCCGCGCTCTTTCCCCCCTGCGGCGGGATCCCTACTATCGTCCCGCATCGCCAGAAGCAAGACGATACAAAGAATCTCGTGACTGGAAGGCGTATTCTTCCAGTTATTCATTGGGGACTTCCTACGGAGATTATTCTTCAGACCGGCTCGCATATCCATCACGGTCTTCAGAATTCGAAAGGCGATATGGCCAAGCGCTTTTATCCGAACAGTACGCTGCTGCCTATCCCGAACGCAGATCTTCTTCGAGAGATCAACATCACTTCGCGTATTCTTCCACGTATCCCTCAGATTACAAGGGATACCCCGAAGACGAGTACCAGAAGAGAAGCTTTTCCCGGGATTATCGGGCCCGGTCCCCCTACGATTATGTAATCCGCGGGACGACCCCTGATGAGCTGAGGAAATCCCTGGAACGAGAACGGCCTCCTCGAGAGACCAAATACAGAGATCACGAGAGTCGTTATGACCGAAGATCCCACTACACGGAATCCCATCGAGCCGAAAAATTGTGGGAAGATCCTGCCTTGGCTTTGCCGCCTGCTCCACCCGGGGAGCCACCGTATATTCCGCAGAGGACAGACGTTCGACGGAGTCGAACTCCCGAGAGGAGCCTGAGTCGGGATGCACCAAGAAGTAGCAGGGAAAGAGCGATTTTACCGCAGAGCAGCAGGGAGAGGACTGGGATGCTCGACCGAGAAGATAGCAGTATTTATACTCGAGAAGTGGCTGCCGATCGATCTCGACACGAAAACGTGTCCCAGTATCACGACAACCCGATATTCCCTCAAATCAAGGAGCCGATCCTCGAAAGGATGGAATTTATGCATAGGAGCAAGGATCGTTCCGAAAGTGAAAACAAAGACAGAAGCAAGGAACGGTCTACCAGTCGCGGCAAGGAGCACCGAGCGAGCAAGGAAAGACTTTCGAGAAAGGACGAAAAAAAGAAAACAAAAGAACCGGAGAAGGAAAAAGACCGGAAGGGAAGAGAAAAGAAGCGACGACGATCCCATAGCCCGAGCGGTTCTGAGTCCGAGCAGAAGTCGCGAAAGAAGGAGGAAGAGAGACCTGACCCCCCAGGCGACGTGCATAAATTCACCCTGAGCAACTGGGAGACGGTGGACGCTGAGATGAACCTAGAGGACATCTCCCCCGAACACCGAGTAGCAGCGACCCGGGACCCCGTCCCTTCGAAGGAGCCAGAGGAGACCAAGCCGTCAGAGCCGGCCGAGAAGCAGTCGGAACGAGTCGAGGGACGTCCGCCTTCCCCGAAGGTCAAAGAAGAGCCTCAAATCTCGAAGGCCAAAGCACCCAGGAAGAAGCCGTCGAAAGCGAAGTCTGAGGCGAAGAAACCGAACCCGACCCTATCCCAACCCGGGAAAGTCCTGGCTTCCATCGTCGCCCCCTCGAAATGGGACAACGATGACGAACCGGAATCGGAGAAGCCGAGGAGGCGCCCGGAACGAGACGACGATCGCGAGAAAAGCAGCCGCCTCCCCTCCGAGGTGATCCGAAAGGCGGAGAAGGCCATCTTCGAGAAGCAATCCCGTCCCGTAGAGCCGAAAGAGCCTCGCCCCCGTCGAGTCTACGTCGGAGACGGCGAACGAAGGTCCCCCACCCGTCTTGTGGAACCCGAACTGAAGGCGGACAGCCTCTCTATCACGATCCAGTCCCACAAAGAAGATCGCTCCGTTTCATACGGGAAGCAGGACCGGGACACCCCTCGCTCCCGCCCCGACTCCCACACCTCAAAGCAACGAAGCTCGCACCGGCACCGCAGCCCTCTGCGGCCTCGTAACGCCTCCGAGCGGACACGCGACGCCCCCGAGAGAACACGGGACGCCTCCGAGCGGACCCGTGACAACCCCGAACGGACCCGTGACATCACCGAGCGGACCCGTGACACCCCCGAGCGGACCCGTGACGCCTCCGAGCGGACCCGTGACAACCCCGAACGGACCCGTGACATCTCCGAGCGGACCCGTGACATCCCCGAACGGACCCGTGACAACCCCGAACGGACCCGTGACAACCCCGAACGGACCCGTGACATCTCCGAGCGGACCCGAGGCATCCCCGAGAGGACCCGAGACGTACGTGTGAAATCCCGACGATCCCTCTCCCCTCCAAAGACGAGACGAGACGAGATCCAAAGCACCGTCCACGTGAAGACCAAGGAACGTTCCCCATCTCCAAACGAGCGCCGGAAACCCAAGAAGAAAAAATCCCCAGAAGTGAAGAAAAAGAAGAAAGCGGAGAAAGAGAAGAAGAAGAAGAAGAAGAAGAGGAAGACCAAGACGAAGGAAAAGAAAAAGGAGAAGCGAAAGAAGAAGGACTCGGGAGAGGCCAAAGACGAAAACGGGGAGAAGAAGCTGGAAGCAACCGTCCTCGACGAGTCCCACTTCGAGCCGGACTACGACGCCCCCTCCGAAGACGAGGGACCCGACCCCCGACCGAGGCGGAGGAAGGAGTCCTCCAGCGACGACTCCTCCGACGCGGGCTCCACTTCCAGCTCCGACGGGAGCAGCTCGGAGGACCCGGCCTCGAAGCCTTCGCCGGCTTCGAAGCCTTCACCGGCCAAGAAGAGACGCCAAGAGTCCTCGAGCAGCAGTGCCGGCGAGTCTCCGAGAAAGAAGAAGAAAGGCGAAGCCGCCAAGAAGAAGAAGAAAAAGAAAACGTGAAAACCGCACTCGATGAACCTCTTCACTGACGCTCATGTAATTATTTTGCACTGTTTACTTTTCGTCTGTGGGTGTGAATACGACTGTACACGGGATGCAATATTCCCCATCGTATAAAAAAAAAACTTGTGTTCCATGTGAAGAACTCAGCAAACCAACCTCATCGACGTTCTTCGTTCAGGTATGACCCAGGTTGACATGTTATGCATTTGCCAGTAGTGCATGCTTATGGTTCTCCCAAAGACAAGCCAAAAAATGTTACACCTTCGCCCGTAAAATAAGACGCTCGGTGAATTTACATAATTAAAGATTCACTCATGCAAACGATGGTTAACGTGGCTTAAGGTCACTGCGGGCCACTGCAACGATGTCGTTGCCTGGTAATAAGGTAAACCAGGTCTGTCCGTACACCGAACGCGAGTTGAGGGCACGGTGCCACGACGACGGGAACTGACCCGTTTTCTAACGGGACGGAGTTTCAGGGGCCGGGAGAGCATCGCGCCACAGCTATTCTCAGACCTGTCCCACTGTGTGAGGTGTGACCGGACAATGAAAAACTCATGGGAGCCTTTCCCGGTCGGGCCGGGTTCAGGCGAGACCTTGGGTGGGCTTAGGGTTACCACCTATGAAATTAGCAAAATATGGACAAATATATGAAGAATACTTGCGTTTGTGACTGCTTCAAATACCTAAAGCCACCTTTAGCCAAAAAATTGATGCTATAAATATGGCATACTACTCTGGCTTGAGGAAAAGAGTAGTTTTAGCTGCTATTAAGTTTATTAACTAATAAATCTTAACAGGTTTAAAGTATGGATGAAGTACTGTAGTGTCCATACTAATTATGAACGGGTGGCAACCCTAGGTAGGCTTCATCTCTGCAAGATAGTCGATACTCTGAGATTCCATCAGAGCCTCTCAGATCACGAACGCGACAGGCTCCGTCCGTGTCCAGTCCCAAACCACGTCTCCGACGGGTCGAGTCCTGCATCTTTTAAGAACTCCTTAAGTGGGTATAACGTATATATCCGTCATGGTGAAACGCTCCCCAGGTGGGTTTGGCATTTTTTTTCGTCCCGCTATATTTCGAGTTAGAGTTAAATACGTATTTGAAACACGAAAAGGAGTTGTACAATTCTTACACAACCACCGAGTATTACTGACACGAAAAAAAGTTCTGACTCCAGCGGAAGACTTGTGTCCGAGAAATTCCCGTCTACGTACGATCGATGACTAACGGGTTGCAGCTTTGACCCTTCGCCTCTTGCGTTGTAGAACCCCATTAGGTAGGGAAATTTCCCGATGGATCGGGCAGTTGCAAGGACACAACTGAAGTCTTGAAACGTGGTAGCCGTCCAAGCATCTCTTTAATTTCCATCAAGGACAGATATAAGAGACAGTGTACGGATTTGAGCAAGACTAAAGTGAATTTTTGCATTTATAGTGCCATGGTTGCCCCTATCTCGGTCATTGTGGGATGGAAAGAGATGTAGCATTGCATCCATTGCGCTTGAATTCAGCAAATTGCGGTATTCTGAAGTAGCAGCAAAATTATTAAATTCGATGAATTTCACTCGAGAATTTCGGCTTACCCTTTTCGTGCAAAAGCTCCATTGTTCCAAAGAGAATGCTGACGGCACGCGCACACTCACTCTTGCTTCGGCTCGTATCTGTTGGTGTTTCATGGCATCTGCTTGATTGCATCTGCATGTTGCCGAGCCATAGAAGTTTCGTCCGGCCGAGGTCGGTCTAAACTAATAAAGATGACACGGTTGGGTTGTAATGCAAGGGGTGATTGAAGATTGGCTGGTTCGGATCGAATGGCGCGTGGAGCCTGTTGAAGATTGGGAATTAGACGCTCAGTCGAGGTAACTCCATGGGACATTCTGGACATAGTGTGTGGTGATCCGAGCCGGTCCGGACCTGGCTCACATGCGGATTCCTCTATTATTATTTTTTTAGTGTTGCTAAATGAAAGCAGCAGTTTTTTGTTTTTACATGTGGGATAAGGTTTTTTTTTTAATTCTCGCATAATCTTAACGTCGACTGTCAATTGCGCTCCCGCGGATGGGATGGGCGGATCAATTCGTATGCTTCTGCTATTGCGCCTGGGAGCAGTGATGCCGCAGCCGACATCTAGGGGGATTCCTGGAAATACCAGCGACGATGGCGTCGCACTGTTGACTTCACGTGTCTGAGAATCTGCTTCCCGTTCATCCCGGTAAACACGATTCCTAGTGTGAGGCATGGTAGGATTCGCTTAAAATTACGGTGGATTCGCCCAGTTTCTCTCAAACTTGCAAAGTTCTTGGCTTTGCGTTAATGCATGCTTGCCTCATCCCCGAGATAACCATATGATTGCACCTGATAGAATATTGAATGAAGAAATGATGGGGTAGGAAATGGGATAGAAATCGGAGCAGAGAGAAAAAGGGACACGTAGATGCCATGTCACATTCATCCTCCCGATCATGTCCACTATTTCTCCTGGGTCTCATTTTATTTATTTTTCTTGTTTGCATTTTTGCATTAAAAAAAATTAGTTTTGCTTCCATTGTCGCTTTCATATCATGCTGTTCTCAACCCCCCCCCCCCCCCTTTTTTTTGGGGGGGGGGGAAATATCCAATTCCTGCCTCTCCCCCTCTCGGGGTTTCAAGGACTCTGCCAGAAAGGAGATATCCTCCCTTTGTCCTTCCAGTGAGACTGAGATGAGATGAAGGGGAGATATACCTTCTGTCCCTTCTTGGAAGTCTCGCAAAGAACTTCACACCTAGATAGGAATTTCCTCTCAGGTGATTGAAGCAGGTCTGGTTAATAAATTCATCGGAAATAGGAATTCTGATTATCCCTATCGTGCAGAAATTAATGGATGTACTTAACCGAATTTTCACGCCAAGTGCCCTTGGAAAGGAAATGTGCTTATTTCCTGAGCATAACTTGAGAATGGAACTGGAGCGGTGACCGCAGTGACCAGCCATTTCACTTTTATTCATTTATTCCATATTCCATGCCTTTCCACGGATATCGACGATCTCACGATATCTCTGATGAAAGATATTCCTCGTGGAGCATAAATTGCTGAAAAATCCGTATGAGGGATCCATGCACATATACATGTGCATGGATTCCTCATGCGTACATAAACTGACGAAAAGTGATACCTTTTTTCATTATTGAATCGTAAGTAACCATTTATTCCATGTGTGTAGACTTCCGAATGATGACCTTTCCTCCTTCAACTTTTTTTGCGACTGAGAATTAATTTACTTGCTTAAATACTCTCAGGACCGAGGAGCCCCTACACTCCTTTAAGATCTACAGCTCATTCTCTCAGAGATGCATTATTTGATCCTCTTCTCAGAATGAAAATGTAAATTAAGGAATTGTCGCACACAGCTTGGATGTCAAGAAACGTACCTATTGAATTCTAATTCATTAACTTTTTATGGCGTAATTTCGCATCGGTAATGTGCTGGAATCAGTTTTCTTGAACCTAAACAAGGGTCAGAGAAATCAAGTATCAGTCTATGCTCTCAGAGAATTCTATAATAAAGAAGTACTTCATAGATAGTCACTCTATGAACACCCCAGGGCATTTCAATCTGAAACTCGCTTCTGTTGCAAAGGCTATTTCTTAAGCTTTTGTCCAAATTATTTTTGGGTAATTATTGGGCATAATGTGGGGTTTCTAATGGATGATTTAACGAAGCCATCATATATGGTTGTATAATTTTTTGGTTGCCTTGGCTGAACTCCCCACAATGACCAGATGAAGTATAAGGAGATTTTATGAGATCAAGAGCATTTAAAAAAATGGAATCGGAAAGTGTCTGCAAGTAGGTTTCCTGGTTTATAGTTGTCTGAAGCAGGAGAAGTTTCTCTTATTTATTGTAAACCAAATAAAATCAGCTTAGTTCATGCATACTTGTCAGATGCATAAGGCTATTATACAGGGTGGCACAAAAGTCGCACACCACAGGAGATTTCACTGTTACACTACATTAATTTTTATTTATTTCTTTGCAGGTAACTGATGGCTGCAAAATTAACAAAAGATGAGAATGTGGAGTTGAGATATGTTCAAATAAAGTGTACAGTGAATCGAAGTGTTTTAATGTTAATCAAGTTTTCAAGGCTAATGATCCGAACATTTACTTTGATTTACCCTCTGGTGCGCAACATTTACACCACCCTGTACATGCTAGGATTCCATGTGCACAGAAACTTGTAAACTTGGTGGTCCTTGATGTTGAGTTGAAGGGTAGAATAAGGACCCAACTGGCTCTCTGCCATAATGCATGAAGCTGAATAGTTTTGTAGTTGACGTTGAAGGTTACTGTGAGGTATGTTCTCAGCTTGGTACACATGGGGCATCTATTTTCATGTTCCTAACAACTCTTGCATACTCCAAAATACAAAATTTCTGCCTCATTTTGTTCTGTCCTTGGTATTATCTGAGTATAACTATGCTTACTATATTATGTAATGTAGTTGAATGAAAGCTATTATTATGTAATGTAGTTGAATGAAAGCTATTATTATGTAATGTAGTTGAATGAAAGCTACAAGCAGAGCAGGAGTGTTAGAGACTCCATCATAAAACACTATGCTATACTCAACTTTATAGAAGCAAGCCTGACCAGATGACCCTGGTTTTCTTCAATAGTCATGCTTTCCATTCACACCATATGATAACTCATGCTGACTTTCACTATTGCTAATTTTGTCATAATGAAAGTTCATCTTTCATCCACATCCTGGTCATAAGTCTTTAACCCTGACAGTCATGAAATGATAATGCAGACAAGGTATGCACATTTTCCCTGGGCCTACAGGGTTAAAATGGCTGCTCTAGCTGCAGTTCCTGGGGTCAATTCCCAGTCTTAAACTTATTCAGTTCGCCTATGGGTTGACTTTATCTGATATAATTTTCACTCAAGATGATGTTAGACACAGCTCTAATGGAATGACTTGGGCTCCTCAATGGCTGCCTAGTGATATGCTGAATATCATCCATTAGCTCCTAGTGTGGGGGAAAATCCAAGATAGACAGATATGTGCAGAAACTCTAGTGCTTTTGTGCCTCTTTTTTATGAAGGGATGGTATGAATAGCAGCTGCCAGCAGAAGTAGAAACTGATTGTAATTCTTGTATTGCAGGTCACAGATCCTCCCTTCATCAGGAGCAATTCCTTGCTAAAGGGCTATTCTACCTCATTGAAACGAATTTTCTTTATGGACTTTGTCTCTCACCATAATCATATGGTATGATGGATGGGTATGAGGTAGGTTCCCTCTTTCATTCATCCATTCACCCCTCCCACCCAGACTATTGTTCATCTGAATCCAGTCACAAGTGCTTCTTACGAATTGCCACATGTGACTGTCGTGTCATTATGAGGTGTTGTGGTGGTTAGCAGGAAATGTGTCATTTGTGCCATTCATATTGTGCAAGTATAAGGATTCATTTCTGAATTAAGGAACTTGTTTGATACAAGGCACCCTGCTTTCTTTGAAGTTCAGGAGACTCCATATTTTTTATATGAGATAATTCTTTTGCATTGGAGCCTTTTGGTAAGATGTTTGAAGACTCTTCTTCATCTATGAAGATTATACCAATTCTTCCAGAGTCCTTTGTTACAAACATTTGACATTTTCAGAGATTTTTAATTCCAAAGCTTCTAGGGTGTTGGAGTGCTGGCTGAAGAGCAGTGTGTCTTGGATCTGTGACCCTCCCCGTTTTTATATTTGCATTTTGCATGCATGACTCTTATGTTCCTTTTAAGGAACTGCAAATGGGGAACACCTTGCCTGTCATTTATTGTCACAGGTTCCCTTTGTTTTACTACACAAGATCAGTTGAATCCATACCTCAGGGTTTTTATGCAAGATGTTAAAAATATAAAAACATGTCTTCCCAAGTGAGTCACATCTTTCCCCCAATCTAATTATGACTGAACAAGTAAGAACTTAGCATAAACTATCATTTAGTATCAATGGATAATTAGGGTCATTTAGTGCTGTTGTAGCACAAGGAACTGGCCAGATGTATTTATTACTGGGAAATCCAGAAATGTATTGTCAAAGTGCCCAGCCAGCTTTGTAGCACTAAAGTCTCAATTTGAGCTGACTCATTGAGGATTTCAAAGGGATATATCCTTTTTGTTTGCCATCCTCTGAGACATTGATAATAATAAAAAATACACACTCATTTCATGTGCATGCAGAACGTAAGTATCATTTATGCAGTACTGTGGAAGACTTGCAGGACTGGACATCAAACATTGATGCTGATGCAAAGTAACTGCATTTCTATGAACATCACTAGCCACTTCCTCATTCAAGGATCCCATTGCTTATAGAGAAGGCTTGAAGTGTAGACGGTCACTCATCTCATAAATTATCCACAGTGGTGCACTCTTTTTTTTCTTCAAATTTTCTGATTATTTAAATTTAATTTGCATATGTCCCTACAACTGATGCAACTGTGGTCTGTGTTCTGATGCAACTGAATTTTGCAATTGAGTCGTATGACAAACCTTTGATTGATTCTAAATTATTTCAATCACTACTTGCAATAATTTTATCTGAGCACAGTGTGACTCTTATTTCCATAATCATGCCAAGTTTATTTTACGTATACTAAGTATTTTTGCTCATGGGAAGTGTACCTTTCAGTGTTTTCTACAAGAGGTGTTTGCATGAAGGGTTAACATTTTTACCTCTCCCTGAGAGGTTTCCTTAGGTTTTATCTCAATACCATGCTGGTGCATTGAGGAATCTTAGGTGATGTGTTATTTGTGTCATTGGAGATAGGTGTCATGAGAAGTAAAAGTGTTGATTATTGGCAGCATTGCAGTGAATTTCAAGCTTTTTTACCAACCAATTTTTGCCTTCATTTCATGTCATTTGGAGTGCTGGTATTGATGATGTTTCAAATTTTATTTGTTCTGTTGATATTATTTCAGCATTGTTCATTTTTCTTCTTTTCGTGTGTGGCACTCATCTGGCCATATTGATGCACCTCCTGATCATGTACCTTACATGATCTCATGTCATGTTTTCCTTTCTGATCATTCCACTGACTGATGGGCATCCATGCACTGATGGGTATTTTGATAAGTATGACATTGATGTGGAAGTGATCAGATCATCAGAGATGTCATCTTTTGCCCCTGACACCCCCCTTCCCCTTAAAAATGCCCTCACCATCAGTAATACAAAACAGTGTGAGACATGAAGTGACATTTTGCTTTTCATCCCTGACCCCAAAGCGGCTGAGAACAAAGTCTTTCTCTTGACTCATTCCTTTGTCCTCTGCATGTCCTTCATTCAGGTAGGCCTGTCCCAGTCTGCTTCATTGTGATAGAGTGTATTTGGCCTAATAGACAAATTGATTTGTTTTATATGTGATACCTTATATTGAGATTTTACTTCTGGTTTATTCTAATTGAAGCAACATAATTTGAATTTTCTCATGTTGCTTCATGTAGAAACTTGGAATTCTTCAGTATTAAATGGGCTGGTCTGAAGTGTAAAATGATTTTTTTTTGCCTCTGACTTATTATTTGTCAAATGGATTATACTCTTTACCCTGCATATGCCTTGTGTGATGGTCAGTAGTGCTTATTTTCATTCTTCCTTCATGAAAACATTCCTTTTCATTGGTTGAGGTTATTGGACAAGTGTTCTGTGATTATTTGAATACTTGAGGAGTCATGGCATCAATTCTGCATATGTTGTACTGTTGTGTTCAAACTTTTCATGGCTGAGTGTTGCTTACAGTGCTCCTCAAATACCATGCATCCAATTTGGTGATGGTGTATGAGCTTTGAAGCATCTCACTCTCGTTGTCTCTGATACTGGTTCACCTGTGTGGTGGGTGGTGATCTCCAACATTCTTCATTCGTGATGACAGACTGTGATCAGCCGTACAAGACTTGTGATTTTATCACCATCAAAAATGGTACAATGTTGTTTTGATGATCAATTCAGAATAAATGTTTATATTTCCATGAAAAGTGTTTGTGTTTCCCATGTGAGGTTGATGATGGTCTCTACTCATGCTCCTTGATCAGTGCTGAGGCATTTGAGAGGATTTCTCACCTTGACAGGCTGTGAAATTCAGGGAATCTGTCTTCTACTCTCCATCTTTACTGAAGCTTTCCATATTTCTGTACTTTCTATGTGAGTGTATTTTCATAATGTTTCATTTTCTTTGATTTTGCTACTCTCATCTTTTTCATGATTTACTGTTCCTCAGAATGAGCTACAATGATGACTGGTTTAATTTCTTTTTGCTTCTAATTGATACAATTATCATCAGCACAGTGTTTCTGATCATTTCATCATGTCCCTGAGTTTCTGCATATCATATGTACATCTGACACTTCCTCTTTTATGCAAAAATTTATTGTGCATGTCTGAGAAGTGTTGAGTTTCCTGCTTCATGATGAAGTGGTTGATTCCTTTGAGGCAGGATGTGAATGAAGTTGAGTGAATAGACTGGCCTCGTCAAGGGTTGGTTGCATCTCAACACCAGTTCCATTGTGTCTTATTCATTTTTTTCTCCATAGAATGTCAATATATTTGAATTTTTAATGGTGTCCTCACTTTATCTTGACCAGTAGTTTAAAATATATTTTATTGTGAAAATTTTTGCATTTGAGCCCTTAGCTTAACCTCTTCTGATCAAAATACTTTTCTTTTGATGTGTCAGGTATTTGCCCCCTCTTCCCTATTTCATGTGATCCTTCCAACTTTGAATCCATAATGGTATTGAAGTGTGATCATGAATTTGACAATATCCTCTGCTAAAGAATTAAAAAGACATTATTTGAATTATTAATTGGTTGGTGATCCTCTGTGCTATTACTTTAATGATGCACTAGTGCTTTTTTAAGTACAGGTGCTGTTGCCACTCTAGTTATTGATGCTAATGTGAGTTTCATTAGAGGTTTTGATTTCTGGATTCTTTGCTCAATTACCCAATTGATGTGCAGTGATACCCTTTGAAGCATCAGCCTTGAGCATTAATTTATGTTAATTGATATGGAGTGCTCTGACCTCGTGGTCTCCTCAAAAGAAGAGGAACTCAAGTGTGAGATCTGTTGGTGTGTTGACTTGCACAAAATGTAGGGTGCATATATGTGTCATGTTAAGGGAATGGAAGGAGACTTTGAAGAACACGTCCGGAGCCGTATCGCTTCCATGATGGTCCCAGTCTCTGCTCCAATTGCTGGGGTCGTCTGTGATCATCATCTAGCTTCCCAGATTGGACTAGGTATGGTAAAGGCTTCTCATTCTCTGGTTCTGATTAGTAGTAGGCCCAGAAAATATGCCTCAGTGTACAGGCTTTACAACATGCAAAATTCCACCCTGTACATTAATTTGCTGCTCCATCACAGTGGAAATGTCATTGGGACACAGACTGATACTCAGGCACCACAAGAAGAGTAGAGGCAGTGTCTTGCTTGTAGATATGATTGGCAGTGCTACTCATTGAATATATTCTGTTTAGTCTGCCAGAAAGTGCAGCATTTGAGAATATATTCCAGAACATTTTGACTGGATCTTGTGGAATTTTTTCTCTCCCCTTGGGCTTTCTTCCACTTAGATGTGCTAGCATGCACTTCTAGATTGATTTGTGTTTTTTCCATACAGACATCCTGAAAGCAGGTGGAAATGCAATTGAGGCAGCAGTGGCTACCTTCTCTGCTCTAAGTGTCCTGCAGCCCTGGAGCTGTGGACTTGGAGGCGACATCTTCTGCATGTTTTATGAGAGTTCCTCACGTCAAGTCCATGGCATCAATGGATCGTGAGACTGCTTCCATTGAACATCAAGAGCTTTCCTGTGTTTCAGTGAAGGCTTAGCTGATTTGTTTCTGTTTTCAGTGGTCGATGTCCAATGTCTCTGACCCTGGAAAAGTTGAAGGATGAAGGATACAATGAGGAAAACCCTCTCCCACAATCACATCCTTTTTCAGTCACTGTCCCTGGGGCCCCTGCTGCAATTCATGACATGCTTGCCAAATTTGGCTCTGGCAAGGCATGTTGAATTTGAGGCTGATATTTCCATCTTAATCAAGTATATATTTCCCATCAATGCTGGCCTGTTCCTGTATCACATGAGATTACTCCCAGTCCCATGACTGTGCCTTGGGGTCTCTCAAACAGAACTCAATAATTCACAACTTATTATGCTGAAGGGCAGATGAGTTGAGGTCGATCCTACTTTTTTTCAAGTCATTCTTCCAAGCAACTGCCCTGAATGTGAAGTAGATTGTTGTACTATATGAAGTATTATTTAATACCCTGTCTCCTTCACATTCACAAGCATACTAGGACTGTGAGGACACAATTGCTATGTTTTTGATGCACTAACTTAGAGGTAAAGTTGAACATAATTGGGCCTGTGTAATAGCTTACAAGATTTCATGGTAAAATGTCATTAATAGATATAATCTCAGTTGGATTGAATAATCCAGTTGCTTACTGTCCACTGTAGGTATCCTTGCAAGCTCTAGTGGAGCCATCAGTGAAGCTGGCAAGGACTGGATTCAAATTGACACATTATTCATCAGAGCAGTTTCGCAGAGAGATGACCAAGCTCATTGGGACTAAGCATGGCTTTCAACTCCTTCTCCCTGCCAATATGAAGGATGGCTTGGTTAAGAACCCTGGCCTTGCTCAGACTCTTGAGGTGATTCTGGATTCCTCTTTAAGATGATGCTGCTGGAGAAGGACATTCCTGCCCAAAGGCTGGCTTCATTCCAGATCTTTGGCACTGAGGGGAAGCACGGCTTCTATGAGGGTGAGGTGGAGGAGTCCATAGTGGGGGAGCTGGCGCTGGAGAACCAGGGTGAAGAGGTGATGACAGAGGAAGACCTGCTTTGTCACATCACAACATGGGACCATCCCATTCGCTGTGACTACCGCAAGCAGATTCGTGTCTGGGAAATGCCTCCCAATACCCATGGTCTCATTGTCCTCCTCACACTCAACATCTTGGAAAATTATGACATCAAACGTGAGCATCAAGAATTTACTTGCATCAGTTTTCCTTAAAATCCTGAATCCTAAAATCTCTTCATAATTTCTTGTTTTTATAGTAATTATTTCTCTTCTGAAGCTGTTCATTCCATTTTCAAAGCATGCTATACAATGATTTTCTTATAATTAATATATTTAATGAAAATTTGTGATTTCTTTGATGTAATATGTAGAGTTTACCTTATCAATCACTTTCAATATTCAAGTTTGCTCAGATTTTTCAGTAGAAGTTATTTGAAATTTTAGCAACATGCTTATACTGAAACCTGGTGAGATCATCCTATTAAAAGGGACATTCAAAAAGTTCCTTTTAAACCTTTTTAAATTGTTATTTTAACCTTTTAATAGATCTTTATCTACTTGTAAAACTTTTCAGGCTTGGAACGATAGCCCTTGGAAAGCCCTTTTTCAGGACTTTCTAAAGCTTCTGTTTTAGACACTAAGTGAAAATTGAGATGTAGGTAAAATGTAGGTAAATTTATATATTTTATTCTATGAAATTGCAAACCATTGCAATTTTTTTTTATTACTATTTTGAGTGCTTGTGCCCTCAAGAACTTGTACTTCTGTCCTGCAAGTTTGTGTACCACTGCCTCTCCTGTCCATAAAAACCATCAATAGTCATTTTGTTTTCCACCTAGGGGAAACAAAAAGCTGAACAATTTTAGTCTAGTAGTAGTTCTCTCAGTGAGTGCTGTGAAGAGGAGGGGAATATTTGTTAGCATGACAATTGTAGAAGAGGTTGGAAGATAGAAGGGAGCAACTTATATAGTTGCCAGATGTGGCATTTGATGAACTTCACCTACATATACCTGCTGCAAGTCAAAAATGGATCCAGCAGCTTCAAAGGCTGGAAGGGATCTGACAGCTCTTGTTGTTGACACTTCAGCCCCATGCCAAGGAACTCAGCCTGCACATTACATCAAGATTTAAGAATAGTGATAGCCATTGATATCTTTCCAGCAGGGTGTTACAATTACAATTTTAAAATTATCCCCCAAAAATCTGTATTTGGCATGAATTTCTCCAAGTATGAACTTCAGTTGTTTTTGAACATATCAGATAACAAAAAGCTGATATTTTTCCCATATTTGTTCACATGGCAATTTTTATGAAGATTGGAGTGATATTGTTCCAGTTATAGTCAGATTGTGAAGGTGAGTAGCTTGCTTCCTCTTGTTAATTTTAAAATTAAACTGGGAAGTTTGTTTATGTTGAGGTGGGTGCAGCATACACAGATTCTACACATGTTTCTTTTTTACATAAGAAAGACCCATTTCAGGACAGACTTTAACCTATGTACAAAGAATTCTCAAGGTTTAAAGAAGCATTTCACAAGCATCCTTCCAACCATCATATGCATATCTCTTCTGTCCATGCTATCACGGGGCAATTGGGCTGTCAATTAAAAATTGTCAATTGCTACCCTAAGAATTACACAAGGATAGTATGGACAAACCATGTACCTATATGGTGGTAATGACTGCCACTTACAGCTCCAACGCTCCCCTCCTCCAGCTGTATGTGCACTCATGGATGTGGTATGAGTTGACCTTATGTGATCTCATTCCTGCTTGAGATAATACCATATGTGACTCAAAAGGGGGCCCCTGGTCCTCCTACGGACTCTAATTCCACTCCTGTAAGTCAGTGATTATACTAATATACTATAGAAAATGCTGGACAAGCAAACACATAGACCCACGTTCAATATTTTGTGGTGCCTCTTTTTGATGTGAACTGGACAATGGTGGTTAGTTGCAGTGATGGCCTTTAAGGCTGGAAGGGATCTGACAGCTCTTGTTGTTGACACTTCAGCCCCATGCCAAGGAACTCAGCCTGCACATTACATCAAGATTTAAGAATAGTGATAGCCATTGATATCTTTCCAGCAGGGTGTTAATTACAATTTTAAAATTATCCCCAAAAAGTCTGTATTTGGCATGAATTTCTCCAAGTATGAACTTCAGTTGTTTTTGGACATATCAGATAACAGAAAGCTGATATTTTTCCCATATTTGTTCACATGGCAATTTTTATGAAGATTGGAGTGATATTGTTCCAGTTATAGTCAGATTGTGAAGGTGAGTAGCTTGCTTCCTCTTTAACCTCTTGTTAATTTTAAAATTAAACTGGGAAGTTTGTTTATGTTGAGGTGGGTGCAGCATACACAGATTCTACACATGTTTCTTTTTTACATAAGAATGACCCATTTCAGGACAGACTTTAACCTATGTACAAAGAATTCTCAAGGTTTAAAGATGCATTTCACAAGCATCCTTCCAACCATCATATGCATATCTCTTCTGTCCGTGCTATCACGGGGCAATTGGACTGTCAATTAAAAATTGTCAATTGCTACCCTAAGAATTACACAAGGATAGTATGGACAAACCATGTACCTGTATGGTGGTAATGACTGCCACTTACAGCTCCAATGCTCCCCTCCTCCAGCTGTATGTGCACTCATGGATATGGTATGAGTTGACCTTATGTGATCTCATTCCTGCTTGAGATAATACCATATGTGACTCAAAAGGGGGCCCCTGGTCCTCCTATGGACTCTAATTCCACTCCTGTAAAAGTCACTAATATGATTATATGATATCTTTTACGACCTGTTCGTTTGTGTATCTGGGTGCAAGTTATAAAACACCACGGAGAAAAACTACACTTGACCTGTTACCACCAATCAACGTCACTACCGGAACAACAGACACAATTAATTTATTAAATAATAAGCTTAATATTTTGACAGTATTTGTTTCTGCTACATGACTGCTACGACTTATTCTCATTTTCTGTTTCATGCCATGAACAATAGAGTTGTGTTGGTCCAGTCCCATATACCTCCATTGCCTCATTGAAGCATTGAGACTGAGCTTTGCAGATGCATTCAAGTATGTGTGTGACCCCAAGTTCCATGCCATCCCAATGGAAACCCTCCTGTCTAAGGCCTACGCCCTTCAACGCTGGAATCTCATTCATCATGGACGGTATGTCCCCTCAACTTCATCCTGGTATCTTTGGATTTCTTTCTTTATCAGATTGTGGAATCTTGGTCTGTTTTACTAATGAGAAGAGCAATGGAGGAAGTGGGAACCGGGGCTGAGACTGAAACAGTCGTGAAACTAGGGGCAGATACAACATATGTGACAGCTGTGGATGGAGAGGGCAATGCCTGCTCCTTCATTGCTTCCAACTGCTCTGGTGTCGGCTCTGGGATCGTCCCCGATGGGCGAGGGTTCTCCCTCCAGGTCCTATATAATCATTCAATCAAGAACCAAACTATCTTACCGACAGTCACCCAATTGAGACCTGTTAAAACAAAGAGGAGGTAGACACTGACCGTTGGTTCGGAATAATACAAACTAGTTCTAAACAGTGAATAAAGTTCCAATATTTTAGCCATTTAGTAGCTAATATGTAATTATCCTTCCTAAAAATGAGGTCCATGATCTTCTGCTGTTGTGCCATACCTCTACATTGTGATATATACATGTGCAGCTGTGGAAAGTCATGACAGAGCTTTATTGTGTGGTGAAAACAGAACCGGGGTCTGGCATTCAATCTGAAGGAGGGACATGTAAACAAGCTTCATCCAGGAAAGAGACCCTACCATACCATCATCCCTGGGATGGTGACTGACCTGAAGACAGGTGATGTCATTGCATCTTTTGGGATCATGGGGGGTCCCATGCAGCCACAAGGACATGTTCAGGTTCCTCTTGTACCTCTTCTGCCCTGATTCACCTGTCACAATGGACATATTGAACTAATGGGTTTCTCCTGTTCTTCAGGTCCTTTTGAACATGGTAGACTTTGGCATGAACCCACAGCGGGCACTCAATCAGCCTCGTCTTTTTGTCGACGTATCCTGTACCGGGTATTTGATTTTCTGGCTTGTAGATCATTGTCTTCCATATGTGCATTAGAGTTATGCATATTTATGATTCCAGAAATTTAATGCAGTTTAAGAACTTCTGCATTGTCATTTGATAGATTTTCTGCAACTATATCATATTTTGACTCCTTTCTTTTTGAGATGTCATGAATGGAATAATTGCCTGACTTGACATCATGATGCCAAATTAGAATAATGTAATGTTGAAAAAGAAGATGAGTATTCACACCAAAGTTTCTTGATCTATGCCTTCACTAACAGCATAAATAGTGCACTATGTTGAAAGCTCATGGGCTTTTAAAATTATTTACTATTTCTCAAATAT
>CAJPEV010000204.1:96818-122622 GCA_905338385.1 Darwinula stevensoni | reverse complement strand
TTTATGATTCCAGAAATTTAATGCAGTTTAAGAACTTCTGCATTGTCATTTGATAGATTTTCTGCAACTATATCATATTTTGACTCCTTTCTTTTTGAGATGTCATGAATGGAATAATTGCCTGACTTGACATCATGATGCCAAATTAGAATAATGTAATGTTGAAAAAGAAGATGAGTATTCACACCAAAGTTTCTTGATCTATGCCTTCACTAACAGCATAAATAGTGCACTATGTTGAAAGCTCATGGGCTTTTTAAATTATTTACTATTTCTCAAATATCGTAGTCTTTCTTATGAACATCTGACTTTATGTGCTGATTGCAATGTCATTTCACCTTTGTACCTCAACAAAAAGTAATGGGATTTGTAATGTTGCTAGAAGAGGTGTTGCTCCTACAGGCTTTTACTACTTCAGTATAGTTAGGTGCATGGATACCTCTCTGCATGTGGGACGATTCACCCTGAAATAGCTGTGTCAGTTCATTTTCTGATGCACCTCAATAGCATTATGTGGAGAGTATGATCTCCTTCAAAGTAGGCATGTCTTTCCTTGCAAACATGTCTCAGTTTCTTTGTCCACCATGAGAAGGTGGAGCTGATCATCTCTTTGTGCTCTGGTATCTCTCAAGGAAAACTGATAGACCCATGAAACTAAATTTGTTTTTTAGCTCATTCCCTTTGGGCATCAACACGCTTCTGCTATAAATGGGGAACCATGAACTCGCTGAAAAAATAATTCATTTTTGCAATAATAATTTTAAAAATGCTTGAACAGCTTCGTTGAGTTTATTTTCACCCTTCTCTGGAGGATTTTTTTTTCTTTAAGTATAGAATGGAATATTTTCTTTTCTTAAGAAATCATTGATGAATTTAATTTATATAAGACAAATTTTATCACTGTCTACGTTCAATTCTCATTCTTTTAGTATTCAACTCCCTGTTCTTTAATAAATCATTTTGCATAGGAAAAGCCAGGAAGAGTGGTAACCGATGTGATCACGATGATCTTTCAACAGGACGAAGAAGCCACCGGTGTATCTGGAGGAAGGATTCCCAAGCGGCACGGCCGAGACGCTGCGTGCGATGGGCCACAACATCCAGGGACCCGTGACGGGGTTTCAGCGTCGGATCTTCGGTCGAGGGCACGTCGCGGCCAAGCGGGCGCTCTGGAACCACAGGCACGAATCGGTAGACTCGGACTGGTATCTGGGGTCAGACCCTCGCTCGGACGGCATCCCCAAAGCCTTCTGAAGCCTGCCTATTTCCTTCCTTTTTTTCTCTCTTCTCTTTTCTTAGGGCTCTGTATAGCACTTGATGATGGCAGAAATTGTGACCTGGGAATGAAATGTCTTTTCCATCCTTGCACTTGTTTCTCTTGCTCGTGTGACTCATTGGATATATTTTTTTATACTTGAGGGGATATAGATATGAATAGACTAAAGAGAATGGGCATAATGCATAGTGGCTTCCTTAGTCCCATACATTTGATTTAAAAGCTATAAGCATAAATAGTGAATTTTAGTTACAGTGCTCGTTGTTGGTCTGAATGATGTAAGGCAGCTGAAAAAAAAAAGGTGTAATTTCACTAGAATTTATTACAGCTGCATGGTATGTTTGACGGAAAAGAAGGTTCACAGTTATGGATATTTCTTTATAGAGGAGCTGGTGAAGCTTGAATGATCTCTCGCAATTTTCTCATTATCCTTTTCGATCGCCCAGTCGGATGGGAGCGAACTCGAGAGATTCCACTTGCACCTTGCACTTCGCACTTTGCACCTGCCAAGCCGGGACAGAGCGGGACTCCTTATTTCAACTGCATGTTGGTGAATAAAAATTCCACTCGTGTGTGGTTTTGTCGTCTGCAGATGGCCAAACGTTGCCGTCTGCAAATTCATGAAAGTTCATAAACATTTACAGTTTGCGAATTCAGTCGGTGCCTCCCTCCCTCGATAGTTTAGTTTGGAGAAAACATCGTTTTCAGACGATTCGCTCGCTATACGTCAAGCTTGCTGCCCTGCACTGCTCTTGTATGTGATTGATGGTAAATGTGCTTCCGGGATGAACTATAGAGAAGAAATGCGCTTTAATCTCTGGTAAACATGAGCAGGGAATTTTAAATATTTAAAATAAAAATACACGGAAGGAAATTGAGCTTGCGGACCACGCAGCGATGAGGAGCTCCATGGATTTCACCATGTGATCTCGCAAGGATGCATTTATCGCAAACACGGGAAAAGATGAAGCGTCGCGTTGCTAGCCAAAGGAGCGAGACTTGCCTCGTTTTTCTACTTCATTTGTTGACCCCTCTCGTCGGAAACCCAAATGTCCTTGGAAGACATGTCAACACGAGGGAATCCAATCCTCAGCTTGCAAAATTATAATCGCCACGCATCATTCCAAATAAGGTAACGAGATTAGCCGGATCTGAATCTGTCCTGGTCGTAAGCATGGGAGGTCCCGATCGGGACAAACGTGCCTGGGCTTCATCGATAGGGAATCGGAGTAAAGGACTCTATTAATGTTTAACCGCCCATCGCAAGATGTCACTGCCTGCAATGGATGAGTATATGCGCTCTATGGATGGGATCGCTCCTACAGTGCTTTCGCGATGAGTTCATGCACTCTACGAGGCCGTTCACAAACTACGTAACGTGATTTTTGAACTTTTTCACTCCCCCCCCCCTGTAACACTCCATAACAAAAGCTTCGACCCCCCCAAAAAAAATTACGTGACAAAATATGACCCCTTCATAATTTATAAATAATAAGATAAACAAGTAAAATGCATTTGAAAAAGAAACTCGTTTATTAAACACTCATAACTAACACTGGATTACATCATTGAAAGATGATTTTAAAATGTTTAAAAAGGAAAGGAAAAGTTTTTTCTTTAACTGTTCCTTCTTCAAACAAATAATTTTCCTTTGTCTTTGTTCATTTTTATTTATGGTGATCACGCATTTGAGATTTAAAAAAAAAAAGTAAAAGGAGACGGGGAAATGTAGGGTAGAATGGTGGAAGTAAAGATTGCGATGCCAAGAGAGAGAGGAACGAGGGCAACGTCCAAAGGGTAACTGAGCCTGTTTGGCCTGTCTGGGCAGGTCCAGACATGAAACTGCGACTTGGCGAGTTTTGCAACAGGGGAGAGGGAAGTCAACAGACGTTCCCACGCTTCCAATGCCCACTCCACTGTTAGTAATGGTGGTGGGTGCGGGTGGCTAGTAGGGTTTGCTCTGTGTCGTGTAGGGTTGCCACCTTTGAAATTGGCAAAATATGGACATATGGTCTGTGGACGTATGGAAATATGGACAAATATATGAAGTATACTTGCATTTGTGGTTCTGCTACAAAAACCTACAGCCACCTTTAGCCAAAGTACCAATTGATGCTATAACCCAGGTAACACATCCATGTGGAAACAACATTGAAACAATGTTTCATGGCAACTTTTATAATGTTGAAACAACATTGAGGTGCCACATTGATTCAATGTGAAGATGTCATTTTTGTATGCCTAACTGGTTTGCAAAACGAAGATAAATTCTCTCAGCTCAAATTCTCATAAATTCTCTTAGAAGATTTGTGAATGGACCACTTCAAGTTATTTTTGATTATGCTCTTCACGTCTCCAATCGCCTAGACTTCTATGCGCTCACACTAAACCTGGACATTTAATTTGTCTCAGAATCAGATTCTGCAATCAGAACATCATAATTCCACATTTCTCTAATATATGCGTTCATTAATTACGTAATAATAAGAGGAAAGTGTAGTACCAATTGATGCTATAAGAGTGTGGCATACTACTCTGGCTCGAAGAAAACAGTGGTTTTAGCTGCTATTAAGTTTTATTAACTAAAAAATATTAACAAGTTTATTAAAGTATGGATGAAGTAGTGTCCATATTAAGACAAGTTTGCAGTTTGGACATTGCATCTGAAAATTGAACTATCCATACTAATTATGAACGGGTGGCAACCCTAGTGTCGTGTGAGTGATTTGTTACTAGAATATTACCCTTCTAATAAGAAATTCCAGTCGCCTAATTTATTTTATTTTATGAAAAAAACTTGTTACGTCACATTCGTGCAACCCTCCCCCATAACAAATCGTAACACTTTGTCTGATCCCCCCCCCCCCTTCCCCCTTTGCGTTACGTAATTTGTGAACGGCCCCTATGTGGGCGAAATAAGCTTCACGAAGCGTTTCGTGACCGAACTACGTGAGATGTTGTGTCCCGGGGACTCTGAGAGCTCCATGGTGTTCCCCTCGCATCCCTTGTTCACGAGTCCGTGGCAGGTGGAGGGAATCGTGAGCCACTTCTTCGGAGAGCCCATTGGAGAAGGAGGGGCTCACGATTCCCTCCACCTGCCACGGCAACCCTCCCCCGTAACAAATCGTAACACTTTTTCTGATCCCCCCCCTTCCCCCTTTGCGTTACGTAATTTGTGAATGTGGGCGAAATAAGCTTCACGAAGCGTTTCGTGACCGAACTACGCGCACCATAAGCCCATTTCGAGTGAGTCAATCCTGATGGTTTCTCGAGGTTTATTTCGCTCTCCATTTTCGTTTCGAAGATATCTCCGGATTCCAATGACGCCTCGCAAGCGGCAATTCATGAAAGGTTTTGGCAAGGAAAGCGAGTCGAAAGATAAAAACGCCAATATAAGTTCTCGGGCAGACTCTCATTCGAGTGCAGACCGAGTCCGACGCTGCTTAACACGTAGAATGATGGGTGAATCCAGGGGCCCGTTTAAATCTTAGTCTAAAGGGTCAGGGCGAAGAATAGACTTTTTGCTTTTGGACTGCTTTTTGGCTGCTTTTAGATTTAGGTTAGATTTAGATTTAAGTTTAGCACAGGCGAGGAACAGGCCCCAGGACTTGTTCCTTATGGCCCCGGATATTTTGAACCCAATCAAGGACAAAATGGCCCCGGACATTTTGCTTCCAAGTGAGATGTGAAACAAAATGGTCCCTACTGTAAAAGAGTTGTCAGCTCATCAATTATCAATTATGGCTAATATCATTGCACAACTTTCTAAAAATGAGTTCTTTAATAACTTGGAGATTGTAGGCATCAGTGGATCCGGGGGCGGTTAATATTCGGGGAGACATCTATTTAATAATAGCCGATGTTTGTTTCGTCCGTCTGGCTTGCGCGAGTCGACTTTTCCGAACCCAACCAGTCCTGGAGATCATGTTTTCCATGATCACACACTTTTCAATGTGCATTTTAGGTGTGATGCTTCCGAGGATTTTCTCCAGGTTACATGTAATGGAAAAAAATAAAGACTCAGCTACAAAATGCTTCTTACTGACTTGAAATATCTTGAACGGTGATTTGGTATTAAAAAAAAAAAGAAAAAAAAAGATTGAATTTGGGTTAGCAAAAATCGACGTTGCGCTCACCGACTCGATCCCCTCGACGGCCCGACACTCTCGAGAAGGGGAAGAGAAACGCTGAACTCAGCATTTGTCGCGAGGATCATGGAATGTCCCTGCCGTCGTAGGCAGTCGGTCATTTTTCCTAACCCAAATTCGATTAATTTTTTTTGTAAGTCACCGTTTAAGATATTTCGAGTCTGAAAAAAAAAAGTTTTTGTAGCTGAGTCTGCCTTCTTTCCATTATATGTAACTATATACTCTGCTTTCGACCCATCTGCCCCCCCCCCCTCGAAATTTATTTCTGACTGAGTGAATAGTAATAGCATGCGAAAGTATTATAGTTGTATTTTATTGCAACGCAACAGCTGTGTGATTAAATTGGATGGCAATATTGCTTTTAAGAGATGACAGAACATCGCTCTTTCCTTTTTTTTCCCCCTGTCATCCCCAGTCTTTTAATCACAGAAAAGTACAGACGTCTGCAAACCATAAGGATTCACTCGTGCCGTCGTGTTGCGTGAAATGGGAAGGAGAGAAGGAAATAGAGGATATGCTCTTTCAATCGAGTCATCGAGAAGTGATGAAATGACACCATAGGGGAGCCTTTCCCATCGTCACTGCAAAGGTGCACTCAGAAACTGGCAGCATGATTCAATTATGCCTCAGGACTCTAACCGACCTGTTTCAGCGTACTATGAGCTCGTCTGCAGCTCTACTTCACTCTATTGTTAACGTATCATCTGTTGATTAAGGTAATATTTGCGTACCTCACATTTCTGTCAAACCGTGTTTTATTCGGTCCAGTCTGTAAAACTGCAGTTTCCCCCATATTAGTCCCAGCACTTCACCCAACTTAGTCCACGAACCAGTTGTAACCAATCGGAGGGTATTTCCTCACCCTTTCTTTTCTCCTCTACCCCCTCGAGGACGAGGAGACGGTGAAACGCCCTCCAGCGCGTCAGAGATGTTTCGGAGGACGAGCGTGCTGCGGACCGTCCTCCCCTGCCTGGGCCGGGCCGCCGGGCGGTTCCCATACCCCCATGCCGAGGAGAGCCTCCCTTGCACCTGCTCCTTCGCCGCGTCTGCGAAGAGCCTCTCCGTGGACTGCTCTGCTGCCGCGACGAGCCGGGAGATCGTCGAGGCCTTCTATCGTCCCGTCTGTCCTTTCACTGAACTCACGTCTGTCGTTTCGAGCAGTCCCATTTCTTCGACTCGAGGAGGAATTTCATGCTTCTCTCCCAGGCCGATGGCAAACCCCCGGAGAAACTGAAATGCCTCTTAAGACCAATTTTACGACGAAACCTTGTGGTCACAAGATTTCCGGGGGGGGGGAGTATGTTTCTCGGTTCCTCCATCTCGGTTTCTCCTGCATGGAATCCGAATACGCAATCCTCTGCGATCCGTGCACCCTCAACACGTCTTTCGCCTGTGCCGTGGCGACACAAATCTGCTGTTTGACCTCCGCTGACGTCAAACAGGAGGTACCCTGCCCACCGAGCCATTCCTATCCAGGGCCGTATCTAGGATTTCATTTCGAGGGGGGGGGGGTTGAGGTCTGGCATACGCGCTGTGGCTATTTTTTTATATTTGTCATTGTAAGTCTTTGTGACATATCTAAATTTTCCTGTAAGTTGCAGTGTTTAATAAGTCATAAGCTATTAAAGATAGAAAAGACCAAGTACTGCACCGTTTACACCGACGAATAGCAGTATGGCAAACATTTATGGAAGATATTTCGGGGGGGGGGGGTTTGAACCCCACGAACCCCCCCCCCTTCTCCCTAAATACGGCCTTGTTCCTATCTCCATTCCTCGGCGAAAGGCCTTTGCAAACCGGGGAGCGAGATCGAGACGACATCGCACCAAAACGGCCGGATCTGCTGCGTCGTCAACACTGCTTCGCCGTGCCGTCACGAGTGCGTCGCCGACGGCCAGTACTGCGCCCCTGGAACCATCCAGGACGGAACCGAATGCGATGGACGGGAAGGATGCTGTTGTCAGTCCACCGGCTGTGGGCGACTTCAGGGCATCCAGCACGGACGCTTCACTATTCTCACTTGCTCGGTCGAAGGGCGGGGGTGAGGTCCTATCATTATGTATAACTCCTCAACTTCACAGGGGCTTTTTCTCGCAACTTAATTGCTCCTGGCAAAGTCCCTATGGTATTTTGTAGAAAATACTTGCATCGGTGCATATTGAATCTTCACTTTGGAATATAAAAATAATATAATTTTTTTCCTGCTGTGATAAAGAGCAGAGGTAGCCTTGAAAAGAGTTTAATCGCGCAATACGAGCTTCGAATCCTGTCAAAATGTCACTAGGAGCTTCTCCATTGCACTAGCATGCAGGTGCCACATGCTCCACTTGCAGGAGAGAAACGAGACGGAATGCATTCGAGGGGGGAAATACCTCGTCGGAAGCGTAGTAAGATACGTCTGCGACCGGTATTGCGTTCTCACGGGCGCGTCGATTCGGACTTGTGGAACGGGGGGGGGGGGGAAGGGCCAGAACATTGTGGGGGGGGGGGGGGGGGGGGGGGGGGGGGGGGGGGGGGAATGGACAGAACATGCGCCCATCTGCCTGCCTGGTCTGTCTTTAAAAAAAAAACTTCCTCCATAGAAGAATGCATTTATTTCTCTGATTCGGTAGAGCGTTTGCTATAAGACATCCGGCTGCTTCAAGAGTGTGGGACCAGAGAAATAGCGTCTCAGTTGCTGGCACGAGGGAAGCCTTCGGAGATTGGGAAGTGGCCGTGGCCAGCGGCCATTACGTCCTCGCGGGGAGGAATCTTGTCTGCAGAGGGGCGCTGATTCGGGAGCGATGGGTCCTCACTGCAGCCCATTGCGTCCTCGAGGACGGTAGCGTCAGAGACAGAGACGTCCACGATTTAATTGTCTATCTGGGCAAACACTGTCGGAATGACTCCAAGGACGACGAATTCGTGCAGCGGAGGAAGGTACGCAATTCCCTGCTTAGTTTCCGACCCCAGACGATGAGGAGCGATGTGCTTGCAGGTGGCTCGAATCATTCGACCCGAGCGGTTCAATCACCTGAACTTGGATTCGGACATCGCCTTGTTGAAGCTGGCAGAGCCGGTCACGCTCACACAACGGGTTCGGTCTGTCTGTCTCCCGGACCGCTTCCACCTCTCCCGGCACAATCTCAAAGATGGAAACCGGGGATGAGTGAGTCACAATTATACACATCGTATGAAATCTCACCCATCATCTCTTTTAGTAGGTCTCGAAGCTTCGTTTCGAAACAAGCTTTTTGTGGGTTTTCCCTCCTCGGAAAAGGAGGGAGCATTTTTACGTGCTGTCAGCGTGTCTGTCTGTATGTCTTTGTCTCTCGCACTTTATTCGCCAGACGATGTCTGAAAACTTGACCTGATCACTTTGAAAATTGGCATTCAATTAGATACAGCAAGATGCAGGATGAACTCGTTTTCAGGAAAATTCTGCTATGAATTTTCGCAGCTAATGTTGAATCTCACTGCTCTAAAAGCAGAGGCAACCGCGAACCTTCCTGGATCATGACCCTAACGCGCTTGCGCAGCGCTTAACTTTGGCCAGGATGTCACGTCACCGACCGAAACTCTCAGTTCCCTTACAGCCTTCGTCTCTGACGGATCTTTTATTGACAGACGGAGAGAGGTTGCACACAACAGGGTAGACAGAGTTGCTAGCCGAAATTCCTTGAACATCTTACATATGATACCATATTTCCTTCTCTTCTGGGAGAAGAGAAGGAAATCCACCTCCTCATCCTGTTCCCAATAATCATCGAAAGGAGACCAGCCGTAGCACCGGGCTTGTCCATCTTATTTTATTCAAGGACTTTTCAATGGTTTGAATGCAGGTGGCAGGCTAGAATTCCAACGGTTCGCACCCCCAGTGGCCGACTTGATCGAAGTGGAATTCCCAGTTCTATCCAACGAGAAGTGTCGCGCAGTCATCATAAATGCCACAGGAGACTATTCCAGCACCCTTACTCTCACTGGGAATATGTTTTGTGCTGGACAGTCTGGGTACACGTCTCGAAGGTGAGATTCTTCCGCTCTTAGACGATAGAGACGCCGAGCGGTTTAACAGATGCCATAGATCTACTTAAATTTTAAATGTATGTGCTGGCGTGCGATTTTGTTGAAATGCTTCATCTGCAATACAGGGAAAGTGCATACAGAGAGGACATGTGCCATATGAAAGGGTCTCAGATTTTTCATTGATTTCTGAAGATTTTTAATATTATCCTTCTCCCACAAGGATTCGTTCCACACATGAATGAAGTTAGGAGCGCCATGGCGCGGAAACGGCCTGCAGGTCTTCATCCTTTTCCCTGGTTGCTGATTGATTCGTCCCATTCATGAAAGCCAGTACGTTGCTTGCTCGCGTCGATCTTCCACACGCCTTGATGGACAGAAATAACTCAGGAACGCACTGAAGCGATGGGATTACTTGATTCCAGAATACGAGATGTTGTGTCCCGGGGACTCTGAGAGCTCCATGGTGTTCCCCTCGCATCCCTTGTTCATGAGTCCGTGGCAGGTGGAGGGAATCGTGAGCCACTTCTTCGGAGAGCCCATTGGAGAAGGAGGGGAGAAATGTTCTAGGAGGCCATTACACTGTCTTCACTAGGGTCAACGAGTGAGTAATAATATAACAGAGACATCTGGTGACTCCGAATCGACTACTTTTTCGTTCGCCTGGGTTCATAGCAGTGAAACTGGAATTCGACCTGGAGGGAGTCCCCCGATTAATCTTAGATAGTCGCATTTAACCATTTTAGTGCCGGAGTCGACGCTACTAATTTCGTCAAAAAATGCCAGAGTCGAAGAGCTGGCACTAGATGGATTAAAGTGAGAGGATAAGCACGATCAAGCGCTCTAGCGAAATACACTTCTTAATCCTTTTATTGCCAACTCTTCGACTCTGACACTTTTAAACGAAATTCGTAGCGTCGATCTAATCGAATCTGGCACTATAAGGGTTACGTTGCGACTCTCCCGATGAATGGGATCTGAATGAACTGTCGCCTCTCGTTATAATCTCTACTCTCTGCTTTTACTGCCCTATCAAGACACACCAATTACTCAATCACTTTACTCGAGTATGCCGTTTAACGAAGCACAAACGGCAGTACCCCTGTAAATGCCAACGGTTGTCCCGTCTTGTTGGAGAGAGAGAGACTTTTCGACGGACGAAAGAGCTTCATATTCCGAGAAGTACCAGTCCTGAACCCCCGCACTTGCCTAACTGCTGAAAATAATCTCCGTGTCATGAATCGAAAGGAACCTGGACCATACCCGTACGTCGGAAGGGTTGAGAAGGGTTTAGAAATCGCCACGTCACATCAGATTATTACGGGTGTGACAAGAATCGCAATTGCTTGGACAGAGCTGCCACGACCGAAAGCATGGATGGAGCTCGGGCCTCAGAGGAGGCCCAAGCCAGTTCGTCCATAATGCCTGTCTGTTCTCGCGTAGGGGAGCGGAGAGGGAACCGACCCGGTTTAAAGCTCTGGGACCCTTTTCCCTGTCGAATGTGAATATGTTTGTCCAATCTTGAAGGGATGCCTATAGAGTGGACTCTTTCATTAAGAAATAGAGGAGTGGGGAAAATATTTGGGCATAAAGTGGAACTGGATAGCTCAGCGGGTTTCTTTCCATTTTGACGAAGAGAACCGACATGAAAACCCTTCCCAATCTTAATTTAGAATTAAGTTTTCTTGGAATCTCCTGCTACCTACCATAACCCCCCCGCCCCTCCCCCACCATCACCACCCTTCACTTTTCATCCGCGATAAAATCTGGAGATTTATTGTATAGGTCCCAGCCAAAAGAAATTGACGAGGTTGTTAAATATGTAAAAATAGGTCGGTCCCCCCCCCCCCCTCCTCTCCCCGGTCTCCCTCTCTGAATCTGCCACGGCACGGCTTATTACCTGCGCGTGTCGGAACTCAGTCCCTGAACCAGTGGACCGATCGAGCACATACTAGTATTCCTATGTCCCTGATTTAGTCCTTAGGAAAGGCCCTCTTCTAAATCGAACGGTAAAACCATCACGGAACAGTTACGAAATGAACACATAGAACGCCTGTGGACGAGGAGACTAGGGCAGAACCCGAGGAATCATGATCCATGGGTATAGATGAACCAACCGATCCCAGGATGTAGTCGTATGGACGCGACTGAAATTTCGACTGAGTTTTCTTTCGCTGCGAGCAAGGCCTACTACCATAACCGATTGTTCGTTCCAGTGAAAAACTCCTAATTTCTCGTACTTCGTCATCCCACCTAGGTTCATGGTCTGGATCGAAAAGAGCATGTGGGGGAGCGCAGAGTGAAGGCCCGAGTCCGAAGCCCCATCTGTCTAAAACAGTTACGTAGGGTGGGAAAAATATATACTGTACTTGCATATTGAAATAAAAATAACTCTGGAAGACTTCTACATGTCACGGGGCTAAAAAGTTCCCAGAACGTCAAAAATATATATAAATAATCATTCATAATCAATGCGCATTTTCTCGATCGCTCCAATTGTTTACTTCCAGCAGAAAACCGTACTTCAGGAATTGCTTACACCTACCGGATTATGGGTGATGCAAGAGCAGTCCTTCGTCCATATCTCCTTCTATACAATACATTTTTCGTTTCTGAGAAGAGATCATCGTCAGATGGAGCAACGTCTGAACCATGAGGTTGGAATTCCCAGCCAAGGGCAATGGGTAAAATGGTTCCCACATTCCTCATCTGACATTGATCTCTTCCCTGAAGTGAAAATTTTCTCTCTTGGAAAGAGATATAGATGAAGGACTGCCCTTGCATCACTCATAAGCCGGTGGATGAAAGCTAAAAATGGTTTGCTGCTGAGAATTCAATACCTGAGTATCAGCCAATGTGCTGAATATGTAGTAAAACTCCAAAGTTCAGTTGTATGTGTGTGATATTTATGGAAGGCTGAGAAATGTTCAGTACCCTTTTGCGAGGTGCGTTACTAGCTCAGCAATATTGAAGCGCCGTTTTGACAAATAAACAAGCATCTCTTATTATGTTCTATGTACTAAATATGCTCTACATGTCAGTGTGTTCATGTTCACGGTGAATGAAGCTTACATGGTTTGTTTTTTAATACTGGGTTCACAATTTTCTTGCACTCTGTATGTAGCCTTTCCGAGTCGAATGCGGAAATAGGAATTTCAAAGACTATCAGAATATTCAGATCCCCCTATCCAGGAAATTGAAAAAGCGGCATGAGAAAATGAAACGATACTGGCATGCTGAATGCTCCAGCTGATATATGTAACAAACCTGTATATGCTCGAGTACACTGCCGGCAAAAAAAAAATATAGGAACACCTAGAACGAACAATGCTACGGCCATTTTGGCCATTCATTGGAGACATCGTGGTATGCAAATGATGAATCACTCTCCGATATCATGTGACCGCACCACAGTTAATACTCTGTATGTCCTGATACAAACTGCCAAACGACGCTCCCAGCGACCTTGTACCTTTCTATACCACGTGGTCGTCACATGATTGTATCGCGCCTCCGGGATGTCAGATATCGAGGAGTGATTCATCCTTTGCATACCTCGATGTCTCCTATAATTGCCTAAAGTTTGGTTGGTGTAGCATCGCTCGTTCTTGAAGTTCCTTTTTTTTGCCATCAGTTGACATATTTAAAAAATTTTCGAAACCCAGAGGGTGCGACACTGCTTCCTACCGGATAGTGAGCCCAGCATCGGAATAACTTGGACTACCACCTCTGCCCTTAAAAGCAGGCTCGGTAAGTCTGTATTTGAATGCAAGCTCACAATCCACAAGATTCGCTTCCATGTGTCTGTATCCGTATCCGCCGAGGCATCAAAGACGACAAATACGATGGAACCGTATGATGCATCCTATTTGCTCCTTTTTCTCCTTAGATTCCGGATCCAGTAGAAAATGAATTATTGTGACTATTTTTTCTCAACTTTTGGTATGTAATTACAACTCGCGATCCTTAATATCGATGCGAATCGCAGAGGCAGTCAGAGTCAAAGCAGGGTCGGACTGGCGGCCTAGGGGCCCCCCCGGGAGTTCCTGACGAAGGGCCCCCGCATCCCCCCTTTCCCAAGAATATGCATGAGAAAAATCCAGGGATGGGACTAAATAGGCGCATCATTCAACGTTGATATATAGTAATTATATATTGCAAATTATGACAGTAATAAACACGCATTTACCTTTTTTAATGTCAGGTATGGGGGGGCCCCCGGGAAATATCTTGGTATCCCGGTAGGCCAGTCCGACCATGGGTCAAAGGTTGAGAAATCGTCCAAAACCGGAGCGCCAAATTTCGGTGCCAAAAATCATGCGCCCTCGCTGATACACATGATGCGGCAAAGCTCCGAGGCATGGCGAGTGCAGGGGATCTCAAATAAGCTGCATTTCACGAATGCTCTGTTCAAAACATTAATCGTACCGGAGGATGAATTCGGGCAGGGTTCCTTAATGTCAGAGGTACCCAAAAGTGCGAAACTTAAGAGTGAAGCAAAAAAAAAGGGGAGGGGGGAATTAGAACACCGTAGTTAGAAATGACGGGGAATGGGAATTCCAGAGGATGAAGACCCCCCCCACCATGCTTCCCGTGTCATCGTTGGAGAAATATGTCCGACACCATTAGTCTCTCGACTCGTTATATTGGCTCATATTTTCACGCTTTCCAGGGTTCCATCACAACTCGTCTTTTATGGTCTGTCACAGCAGTACGATTCCCTCGTGGATCCCATATTCGCCCACGTCATATCCTTTGACTAGAATAAAGTAACTCTATCGAGCAAAGTAGGAATGCCAGGGAGGGGAGTTCAACATTTCTACATTTTGTGTTTCTCCGCAGGAGTTGAGTGATCCCATGGTCGTCACGGCAGACACCCTTAATGCCACTTCGCTCCGTGCGGTTCTCGGATCGCTCCCCGAGAAATGGCGGAGCTCAAGGCGCGTTCGATCCTCGATGGAATGAGTCCAAACTGGGAAGCAGAAGCGCAGGCAGAAGCCCGATGGGCTCCCTCGCGCATCCCACATGGTTTCGCGTCGTCCATCACACCTAGATGGGATCGCACGCCGCTTTTGAATTTCCAAGGCAGCCTTCGAGTCGTTTCCTTTGCATTTCGTGGTCCCCGGCAGCCGCAGAACGAGTAGCCGGACGGATTTGAATTTCCATTTGACTTTCTTGCGTCCAGATATCGCTCGGAAAGGTTATACTGTATGTCCCTTCGCCGTTTCTTCCCGTGAAAAATGAATCCCGTGAATAAATGGTACGTGGAAATGGCATTAATCGGTCTTTGTTACATAATTACAGCCTTGAATGGAACAATATTAATGAGCCTCCAGTATTTTTAACTATTCTTTTTTCATGCATACAAACGATCGTGCATCCGACGATCCATACAGCAAACTCGGTATCCGTGATAGAGAAATTGTTTGTACAGTGTCAGAAAAGGTATCTGTAACACGCGATTTGCATGCTTATCTAAACAGCGATAGTGCGTGCATGCAGACGGCGAGTGACCGGGAACGTGTTCCCGTGGAGCTCTACTTGGCGCCGGCCGACCCCCGGCGCCGATGCTTCTCGCTTTAAAATCCAGCCGATGCAAAAAGAAGAAGATCGCATTCGAGGCAGGCCTGAGAGTTCCAGGCGCGCAAGAGCGTCGATTCTCTCAGATGCAAAATTGAACCTACTGTGACTGCAGGTCTAATTCTGAAACCTAAAGAAGGCCATTGGTCTGTTCTTCTTTGCACTCCCAGATTGACAAGTCGATCTGGGAGTCAATTCCGGTTACGATGAGGATATCAGCAGGGATTTAATACAGCACAAAGAAAAACAATGAAAACAATGTTTGAATGGATTCGACGGAACGTGAACAAATTTCAACAGGCCTGTTCATTCCGTGCTATTTCCTGGGGGAGCTGTCATCTGGCAGTGATTTTCTTGGGAACAAAGCATGAATTTATTTCTCGGATGGGTAAGCGTTGACGGCGCTGTTTTCATATTTAAGATGCATGAAAACTACTGAGGAAAGCCAGGCATCAATGTACGAGGGATGTTCAAGATGTCTTCAATAACAGCGGTATAAAAGAATCACTTTCAAGCAGGGGTTACTGTATTATTTCAACAAAGTCACCACTAATTGACACACACTTGCGCCAACGTTCTGGAAGCTTGCTTAGTTCCTCTTTGAATCATGTCTTTGGGGTAGACCGAACCCACTGTTGCGCTGCCGAGTCGAGTGCCTGCAGATTTGGAAGTCTTTGTCCTCTGAGGGGCTGATCAGAGGATCTGGTGAGTACGGATGGTGTTGTAGCACCTCGAAACCCAAGGCAACTTTGGCGTTCGATGTTTGCCGGCTGGTATGAGGTTTCGCGTTGTCATGCTGCAGCAGAACACGTGCACACAATTTCCCTCTTCTTTTCGACCTGATGTTTTGACCCTGACTTTTAAGCTTTGACAGGATTCTCGTATAGTATTCACTTTTTTATGGTTTGCCCCTCCGGAAGTCATTCCAGAAGAATGTCTTCTGTGCCCCAAAAGACTGTCGCCGTTCGCTTGCCTGCTGATAAGCGAATGTTTACGCCTTATTGGGTGGAAGACTGTCAGCATGCTTCCACTGCTTGGATTGTTGTTTCGTTTCCGTTTCGTGAAAGTGGAACCACGTTTCATCGCCAGTAACAAGGCGTCTGAAGAAAGCATCTGGATCACTGTTGTGGAGGCGGAGCAGTTCCGCACTCGTCTGTACACGTTACGCCTTTAATTTCTCTGTCGACAGTCGTAGCACCCAAAATACACAAAACTTTCCCAGCCGCAGACTATCTACAAAATGGCATCAATGGAACGAGCTGAGATTCCAACTACGAGAACAAGCTCCTAGTGCGTGATTCGTCTGTTGTTCATGACCGATCGTCCAGCAGCTACAATGTTTTCTTCTGTAGTGGAGGTGCTTGGCCTACCAGATCGTGGCGCATCATCAGTCGTTTCACAACCACCTTTAAAAGGAAGCACCCAGTTGTAGACAGTCTGTTTTGACGGTGCGGACTTCGCACACACTGCTTGAAGCCTGCGAACGATGTTGACGGTCTTTTCACCTTCCTTCCACAGGAACCATACTGTCCAACGTTGCTCTTGCGCGTCACCTTCCATTGCTGAATTAGGTGTGCAGACAGAATGGTATAGCTGATATATCTTGCTCATAATGATTCATGGCTGTCAAGCCTGAAAATTTGCAAGCATGTCGGCTATGCCAAGGGGCAGAATTGGAAAAAGCTCAAATACTTTTTGAACGCCCCTCGTATATGCATGAAAGACAAAATGTTTAAATGAGAAGAAAATTTATATTCTGTAGAGGTATTTTGTGGACGAAAGTGCAGAGCACAAATGCGTGATCGAGCTGAACCCGGCTAGACGAGCTGGACCGAGCCGAACCCTTATCGACTTGGATGATCTTTGTCGCGCACGATCTCTTTTCGATCCTCTATCGAGGAGAGCATCTCCTTCCAGGGAACTATGAATTTCCAGAAAATACTGGGAATCTCATCTATGCGGATGACCTCTTTCCCCTATCGTACGACGCGAAGGAGAAGGTAAGGCAGTGCAAAGGACGACCCACCTACGTAGTCCCACCATTTCGAGTCGTATACCGTACGTCGCATTGCGCGGAGATGTGACAGATACAGGGGCTCAATAAATAAAAAAAAAGCACGGCAGAGGCTAAAATGAGATCCGGTAGGAGATCGGAAGAGACGGGAAGGTACGTGCAGAGCAAGTAAACGTCCAGACTCCTCTGCGTGCACAACTCTTTTTGTAGCATTTCCATTATTTCGAAGGGAAACTCGGTCTTGGAACTGTATGTCTGTGCCAGACGTCATCCACAGTCTCCCAGGGTTGCAGAGAATTCCTTCAGAGAAACCAGAAAGTCTTGTAAAAACCGAGTTCGTGGATGGTTCTGGCCTCATTTACATCAGAAAGTTTTGGAATTTTTCTTTGCAAGTCGAGTTCTTCGACAAATAAAATTTTCGACAAAGAAAACTTTCATGGTGAGGACTTTGAAGGTTTTGTACGCAAGAAAACCTTCGTTGTGAGAACGTGGTGAGGGAAACTTTTGTATGCAAGATTTTCAATGCTCTGGGAGGTTTCTTCGAAAGTTTTCTTTTAAAAATATTGATTGGTTCTTTCATCATTTATGCGAGAAAGCTTTCTGGTGTGGACGAGACCTCTGGCTTAACCGATGCGCACTCGAAGCGCAACTTATTTTTTCAGTAGCCATAATATAATCATGTTACATCGTGCTAAATTTCATCAGCACTCTATTTTCTTTCAGGACCAGCTGAAATGAAGGGAAACAGTAAAGCAACAACGAATTTATTGTTCCATTCGAACACACACTCGAGAGAGAACGAAAGCGATCTGTTCCAAGCACACAGAACCAAGAGTGAACTCGGGAGGATTGCGGACTAGGAAGATAGGGAAAAAAAAGCGCATCATAACCCTTTCCCTGCTTCGGCTTCAAACTGTTGGACTCAACCATCTAGCAGACCAAGAGGCAGGTACTTGCTTTTCGTACTTTTGACTCCTTTTTCATTATAGTAGGTCCTGTCGATTTTTGTAGTAAAGGAATGAACACGACCACACACTTTCTGCGGGCCAATAGCTGGCAGGGGATTGGAGGAGCAACTACCTCCCAAGCGAAGTTGGTGCCCTCGAAGTAGGGACCAGTAATGTAAAATGATTGGCCATTCGTATTCATCACCGAAGTGATAATGACATTTTAAAATGTCAACTTCCCCTTTAGATTTCCCTATCTCTCGTAACCGAGAAATCTTAGCCACTGGTCTGGTTATTCTGAAATCTCAATTCATAATCCATAGCCAGAGCTTTTAATTGATAACTTATTTCATTAAATTAATAAAGCTGGGCTTTTCTCTTCACAAGGAAAGGGCTGATGACGCAAGTCGTTCTCGCACGCATTCGAAAGACACTTAGAGATTAGAGAGGACAGAGCATGAGGGACGGGGAACACCACTGAGGACCTCACATCCCGTCTGAGGACCTCGGAGGACCTCGCATCCCTCGACGTTCATCAGAAGAGCTGACTGTCGTCGAGCAAGGGGGTCTTCGCCACTTCGAAGTACATACTGCAACACAGGACGAAAATTCATTCCACTCTGCTTTTTTTGCGGAGTCTCCGAGGAAGACGTCGGCCATTTCAATTCCAGATTAACATATTATGAATGTCGTGCATATTCGACATACGAGGTATGGCAAGAAAGAAACGAGATTAAACGATTAGCTTACGCAATAACCCCTCCACAATCAGATTACACAGTTGTTTAGTGTGGTCTTTCCTGGTTCTAACAAGCGCTCGCATGTTCGAATCGGGTAAATAGTGCTTGTGTTATGCCCGTTTGTGTAAGACGGCCCTTGCCATCTTGCCAATTTCTATCACACATTTTCCGGCAAGGGCCGGAAAATGTGTGATAGAAATTTATAGGAGCACATTAACATCAAATCTTTAGCCAAATCCAACCAAACCGCAACTGAAACTTACGGTATGTTGAAAAATGTTTATGGTGACGCAACAGTGTCTCATGCTCGCGTATTTGAGTGGCATAAAATATTTTTGGACAGGCGAGAAGACGTGCACGATGATCCGAAATCCAGTCGACCCAAAAACCACAAAAACCGATGAAAACATCGAAAAGGTTCGAAATTTGGTGCGCAGTGATCGCCATTTAACGATTAGAACGATGGCTGAGATGCTAAACATGAATAAGGAATCAATTCGCAAGATTTTGGTAGAAGATTTGGACATGAGGAAGGTGTGCGCGAAGATGATGCCCAAAGTTCTGACACGCGACCAAAGAATGAAAAGAGTAGAAATCTGCACTGACCTTGAACGAATTGGAAAAGAAGCGGACTTTCTGATCAATGTCATCACTGGTGACGAGTCATTGGTATTCCAGTACGACCCCGAAACTAAAAGACAAAGCCTCCAGTGGACAACGACCACGTCTCCCCGACCGAAGAAGACACGAATGTCACGCTCCAAAGTGAAGACAATGTTGATTGTGTTTTTCGACACTAAAGGTATCGTGCACCACGAGTATCTTCCAGCGGGGCAAACGGTCAACCAATACTTCTATAAAGATGTTCTGGAGCGTTTAAGAGAAAAATTCCGCCGTATAAGACCGGAGCTGTGGCCCCAAAAGTGAATTCTTCATCACGACAACTCTTCTTCTCATTCAGCGTTATCAGTGAAGCAATTTTTGGCCCATAAGCAAATCACAACGATGGAACACCCAGCCTATTCGCCAGATCTCGCCGGTCGTGACTTTTTTCTGTTTCCAAAAATAAGAAGTTTCATGAAAGGAACCCATTTTGACGACGTGGAGCACATAAAGAAGCGTACGACAGAGCACCTAAAAAGCATTCCCGAAGAGGACTTCCAAAAATGTTTCGAAGCGTGGAAGAAGAGTGCGTTAGAGCCAACGGGGACTACTTTGAAGGGGACAACCTTTGAATTCTGTAATTTTTCAATAATAAAAGTTTTATCGACATAGTCTTGTTTCTTTTTTGCCAGACCTCGTATATATTTTACGTTAAAGAAATGAGCAAAAAACCGAAATGGACGCTTTGATCGCGATCGCGCTACCAATTAGGGCCATTGTATAAAAACAGTCATTTCCAAAGATAGCAAGAAACGATCTCCAAAGACTCGAGCCATCCTCATTCCACCACTGTAAACAGACTGTACTTTTGAAGAATTTTGAAAGTGTGAAATGAAATTCGAAATGAGACGGGAAAATCGGCCACTCACTGATGAGAGTACTTCTCTCTGATGGTCTTTAAACGAGGATCCGGAGCCTGATGCAGCATGCGATTGAGCTTGAGGACGTCGTCCTTGAGCTCCTCCAGCGAGAACCCCGAGCACCGCTTGAGGAGTGGGGTCCAGGAGCTCGTCCGCCCCATGCGTAGGGCCAGGTAAAGCGAGGCTGCTGCCAGTTTCTCGTCGTGGCATCCCACCAAGCTGGACTCTTGGAGCGACTGCTCCAGGATCCAGCGGGCCAGCGTCACCTCGTGCAAGGAAAGGTCTGCCGCCTGTGAGGAATATCCGAGTCTAGACAAGACTCAACATATTGGCGATCTTGGGAGAATTTCTGTTGATTTTTCTCGCCTGAGCTTCGTTCCAACATAATAGAGCGGGGGAAGGCGGCCCTTTAGGCATCGTAAACACCAGAGTTTTTTTTAAATGCAATTTTCTTTGCAAATAGACTTGCAAAGAAAATTCTAGTGGTGAGGACGTCTTTCAGAGTTTTATTTGCAAGATTTTTAATACTCTGGGAGATTTCTTTGAAAGTTTTATTTTTAAAATCCTTCTTTTGCAACATTCTGTTGTCGTTTACGCAAGAAAACTTTCTAATGTGGACGAGGCAATTGAGAAAGAAAAAGGCAAGGACCGACAAGCTTTTCGAGCTCGAAAAACGTTGTTTGGGTCGCGAATAAAAAAGAAGCGCCCGAACAACCGATAAAATGAGAATTCCCATCGCCCACCCACACGATTTATACGATGAGCCTCCTTCCCCTCTACCAGGAGCCCCCCACAAGATTGAGTGCCTCTAACCAGAGCAAACAAGCGAAGGAATCGATAGGAGATGGGGAAGACCAGCTGGAAGTCCATGGCCCGGATGAGAATCTCTCTCTCCATCTCCAGCATCTCCTCCTTTGAGTAGGCGTTGAAGCAGGCGTAGAGGAAATCGTTCACCAGCGGGCCACTCCGCTCCTGCAAAATCGCACGACGATTCGCGTCTCGAGTCAAGCACGATATGAAAACTGCAGGAGATGCAGCAAGAAAATTCGTAGTTACCTAATCGTCTCCTTCCCCAAACTCGACCGTCAGCTATTCTTACCATTCGTTCATTTCGTTAGCATGATTGGAATGAGGCCTTTCGGAAAATCGGAACGATCTCGAGGGGAGATGTCACTAAAAATTGTCCTTTTCGTCACTAAAAATTGTCCTTTTCGTCACTAAAAATTGTGTATCCACATCACAGCGAGTCGCGCCTCGTCGGAAAGTTCCCTTCACCTTCCTCGATTCGGTATGCTATAACGAGAGGGCTCTTGCAGAAGTCAGCAGGGCGATGGAGTTGCAATGGAGTGGTCCTGTTTTTTTTTTATTGATATATTTTTCATTGGACCTCATTTGCAAAGAGGAGAGAGGCCACTCGACCATCTCGGTCTTCCACTTCTATCCTACATTGAATGTGCCCGATATACATATCTTTATATATCTGATCACTATGATGACTGCCAGGCTGATAGATATGGGGAAGATACGTTTTGGTTTCATTTTCTTGTTGGAATTTGAAGCATCGATAGAACTTATATAGCGAGCTTAAAATGCTGAAAATTTTTCACAAAAGGAAAAGGATCCGTAGCCACTAGCCTTTCTGGAAGCGGACTCTATGCTAGGTCCTCTGCAGGGGTGTCGAGCCACCACCCACAGCTCCTGGTTTCCTTCCGACCTACTGTGCCGACGGTTCAATTGTCCAAAGATTAAACGCGGCAGCGTTCACTCGGTTACTGGTCGAACTCCATTCACGTCTGACGATTCTGCACGTCCTATTCGTCTCCCACTCCGGGTCTCTGCCTGTTTTCCTCTTTCTCTTCCCGACGGTGAAGGAGATATTTTTTCACCTGCTTTCTCCAGTTTACTTTGTACAGTGTATCACGAATATCGGCGATGGAATTCGACCCCAACCTCGAATGCCATCCGTCGTACGGAAAACGAGCAAAATGGAAGCAGGAAACCCCCACTAGAGCGTCTTTCGTTTCCTGCGGACCCACCTGTATCTTGCAGGCGATGAAGAGGGACGTGGCGCCGAGGAGCTGGAATTTGGATTTCGAGATCTGCGCCTTCATGAGATACAGGTCCATGATCTTCACAGCCATGTAGAGGGAATCGTGGGAGACCTCGAAGGCCTGCTGGAGCTCCACGAGCCAGTCCACCACGATCGCACGCATCGACGCCGTCACTTCGTCTTGTCGGCTCAGGTATTCGTCCATCGACTCCTTCCGTCGGGTGCAACTGACGTCCTGTCGGCTCGAATATTCGTCCGCCATCAACTCGTTCTGCCGGTCGCAACAATTCCTTAACCACTATGGACTCACTCTTCTAGTCGCAACAACCTTTCCATCTCATCATGCTCTCATTTAAAAGCTGCAGTGCTATGATACGTATCTAAATGCTCGAGCAATATGGCTCGAGCATTGTCTCCTTCAGCTCACGGAATGGTGACCAGTAGTATAAAATGCAATATGCTGGGGCAATATTGCTGAGCTAAGGCAACATCGCTGAGCTTTATTCCAGATTTTTGGAATTCCAGCAATTTTTTCATTCGGCACCAGGCTGAACATTTTTAATATACTCATGGCCAAAAAAAGGAAGATCAAGGAGTAGAGCGATCTTGAAGTTTTGCATATTAGCTCATTCTAGTATATCATGAAATTGATTAGTGTTTCAAGGGTGTGGAATGAATATTCATGGAGAAAAATTGCCTAACAATCCAATTTCAATAGCGGCTATGGGGTCATACTTATCGTCTGAAACGGTCACCTAAAGGTTTTTACAGATGAAACGTGAATGGATAACTGAAGATGTGCAGAAAATCGAGCAAAGTTTCGCGGTCGTGAGATGTGGCAATGCAAAAAAAAACTTGCCAAATGCCAAAGGAATTGGGGAAGAGGACGGCGGCATTGAAGCGCGCCGGTTTCCTTTTCTCTGCACCCTAAGCCACTTCACTAGAGTTTTTGAGAGTCCAACTGCGAGGCAGTGCCAAGATGAGATCTCTGGAGGAAATTTCAACAAGTTTGAATGTTTCGTCAATGCTGGCTAATTGTGGAGCATGTATCAGCTTCATGCATCAGGCTAATGCATGCATCAAGTTGATGCATGGTGAACATCTCATTTATCATCCATGGATCAAACACCCGAACAAGTTGTTGAAATAACCTCCAAAGATCTCATCTTTGCACTGCCTCGCAGCAATTTTAGTGAAGCACATTTGCTGTGCATCACTTGACACTTTCGCCACCATTCATTGGCTAGCCAATCTCTTTCGACTGATCGCCAATGCAAACCCAATTCAGCAAAATCTGTCCTTCGGCAAAAATGTTAAACTTCTGACATGTTCATGGCGAGTGATTTCATGGATTTACAACGGGAAAATGCTGGAGCTATTTAACCGGAGCCAGATGGGAAAAGCATGCTCTCGCTCCAAGTACTATCAGTGCTGAAAAATGTCACCCTTTACTTGACAAATTAAGGAATCGCTCCCAAAAAAACCTGACAATTCTTGCTATTAACTGAAGCGAATTGGCAAACAAGATGACAGTAGCTTCTTTTAATTGAACTTATTCCATGATATCGCTTTTGCAATATACACGTAGCGAGTGGAAAGTGAAGAGTTCGCGGCAAGGAACTCCGTGACTCACCATTGCGGCTCCTCGAACTCGGATGAAAGCAAACTGAACTGCACCGGGATCCAACTGCGATATTTCACGGCAGTCAGATTTGCTAGGAGGGAAGGGGAGGAGGATGGGGGGGGCAAGGGGGGGAGGGAGCCTCAGCCGGTCCGTTTCGATCTCTCCTCTTCGTTTCTCAGTTGCGACCGGTTATGGAAAGCAGGCAGAAGGAGGAACCTTCGCGAAATTCTAGAAACGTTTAAATACATAATTCCAGGGACGGCGGAAATGAGAAGCCCTCTCTTCAAACAGAAGCAAGGTCACCCAGACGAGTCGAGGAAATCTATACGGGAATGGACGACAGTCTTTGACTTATTGATAGACTTGACTCGAGAAGAAACCTTTCTTAATAGCTACAACTTCCCGTCTTAATTATTATCATTATTACTATATTATTACTAGTTCGCTACATGAAGAACTCTGCAGCATATGAACAAGGAAACCAGGATTCGTGTTAAAAGATAGTCTGAGTGAAAATTTACGCCTCGACCTTCCACAAATGAGAATGTGTAGCTGCTTTAAAGGAAGAGGAGCAGGTACCAAAAGCACATTTCCCTCCATTTCATGGGATCCACTTCCCCCCCCCCCCCCGACCTGGCGGGATCCACGTCCATCTTCAAAATATGACTTTTGTCCAAGAATTTCCGACTCTTGTGCCACTGTGTGTGGGCTGGCTGGGTAGTTTTTTCGAAGAGGAGCAGGTACCAAAAGCACATTTCCCTCCATTTCATGGGATCCCCCCCCCCCCCCCCCCCCCCGACCTGGCGGGATCCACGTCTATCTGTCATCGAGGTTTCCCCCTCCCCCCCACCCTCTCCAAACCGGATTCTTCTCAATTCATGCTCTGCCCTCTATTTTCTCGGAAGCGAAGGCGTCATGCGGAGGGAAAAGTATTCCACAAAAACAGAAGGCTCTTCTTGAAAGTTTCTTCACCTTCCATCCGTTCCGGATCGTTGTTATGTTGACTTATTCGCCTGGCGGGTGTGTGCCTCTGATAACGAGTATTTTCTACCTGAACAGGATTCACGAGAGCCTGACAGAGACCATACAAGGTGGAGGAAGACTGTGCAGCATCTGAGCGGAACGCGTGTCGGGATTTTCCCGGAAAAACTCCAAGAATCCCGTGACGGGGGTAAATGCGGCTTTCTCAATTTCTAGCAATCGTAGACTTCCTCACAAAATTTATCGAATCATTCCAGTAGATTTTCGGACTCTTGTGCGTCGAACCCGACTGCAACCATCGATGAATTCAGCGGAATGCCTTCGGAACAGTCTCATGGATTCTAAGCTCGACTGGAGCTCATCGTCAGGAAAATTCATCACAGTTCACTGGAATTTGCATCTACACGCAAAATCCAGTGAATTGTGAGGCTTCGATCTCTCGCTGCTATTCATCATATAGCCACGCTTTTACAGCCCGATTTAGTCGTATAAATAGACTTTTGAGCGAGGTACGAGGGCCACTCAATAAGTTATCTACCTGAATAAGAATGAAACATCCGAGGGGAAAACAACACTTTATTTTTCAATGTAGTCACCTTTAACTCAACACAAATATTCCACTTTGATTCCAAGGATTTTATTCCCTGGGAAAAGAAGTCAACTTCTTGTCCATCAAACCAATCAGAGACGGCAACTTTCAGCTCTTCATAGCATGAAAATCTTTTTCCCCGCAAAAATTTTTTCAAGTGTCTGAACAGAAAATAGTCACAAGGAGCCAGATCCGGGCTGTAGGGAGGATGGTTGAGCTCCTGAAAGCCACACTCCCTCACTGCTGCCTGAACTTTCCATGATTTGTGGACGGGCGCGTTGTCATGGAGAAGAAGGACCCCCCTTGACAACTTTCCTCTGCGTTTTTCCT
>CAJPEV010000204.1:68882-96796 GCA_905338385.1 Darwinula stevensoni | reverse complement strand
GCCCGTCCACAAATCACGGAAAATTCAGGCAGCAGTGAGGGAGTGTGGCTTTCAGGAGCTCAACCATCCTCCCTACAGCCCGGATCTGGCTCCTTGTGACTATTTTCTGTTCAGACACTTGAAAAAATTTTTGCGGGGAAAAAGATTTTCATGCTATGAAGAGCTGAAAGTTGCCGTCTCTGATTGGTTTGATGGACAAGAAGTTGACTTCTTTTCCCAGGGAATAAAATCCTTGGAATCAAAGTGGAATATTTGTGTTGAGTTAAAGGTGACTACATTGAAAAATAAAGTGTTGTTTTCCCCTCGGATGTTTCATTCTTATTCAGGTAGATAACTTATTGAGTGACCCTCGTAGTTCAAGTCGGGGTCCTTGAAATTGTCTTCGACGCAGAACCGAGTTTAATCCCATTCAGATCATCAACCGTCCTGTTGGCTTCTTGTTAGCAGGAGAAGTTCCAGGAAAACTTCTACTTCCAAAGGGACGATGAAACAAACAAGGTTTGATGCCGCTTCTCATGACTCACTTGTGAAGAAACCTTTTGAGAGATCGTAGAGGAAAGTGAAATTCACTCTTTTGAAAGTCCAACCGAGGCGACCAGGATCTTCTCAAATATTCCATCCACTACTTAAGACCTCGCAAAAAGAAACGAGTCCATAGGAGTTCGATGGAGTTGAAGCTAGCGTCACTTATACAGGGTGGCCCAAAAATTAGGCACACAGCGGGATGCTGAAGGATGCCTGGTGTGGGATGAAGGCTGTAGGGGGCGCTTACGCGGCTCCAGACATAAACGAGAAAAATGTTGTCTCCGTGGAGCAAAGGATTCGCATCGAGATGCTCGGGGCAGTAGATAAGAGACCCGCGTCGAAGGCAGAGGCCTCTTGCGGTGGCACCCTCTGCGACTCGAGCGATTTCGCTTCGTGGTTTTCCTTAAGCATCAATCGAATCGCAGCACTGTGCATTCGCGACTTTGACAAGGATGCGGTGCCCCGACGCGATAGAACTGGGATCCACGAACGACTGGCTTCGGCTTCAGACGAGAAGTTTTCGGGGCCGGTCAGGTTATCTCTGGTAAGTGCCGGAACCGAATGCCTGCTGCTGCTAGGATGACTAGTGCAAAACCTTTTTTCTTTCCGTTCGACCGAGAGGTGAAGGGTACGGTCGAGACCCTTCCAGACCCATTTTAGATGTTCGAGGAGTATTGAGTTTGGTACCAGATCTTCTCGATCGGAAATGCTCGAGCCTGGGGGATACTTATGTCGGTACGCAACATATTTCGAAAGGCAAGATATGGCTAACCAGTTACTGTAACTGGGTATGACGAGTACTCTACTCGTCACGGCCATTCTTCCACGTGGAGCGAATGACAAGTATGCTCATCTTGCGATTTGAAGATATAGGATTGTCAGTCGATGAAACATTCATGAAACATTATTCCCCTTGAATAAGAAAGAGTTAAATGTAGCTCCATTGCATACGTGAGTTGCTGCATAAAAACTACCCAGCCAGCCCACACACAGTGGCACAAGAGTCGGAAATTCTTGGACAAAAGTCATATTTTGAAGATGGAGGAAGAAAAAATCATTTGTCGTCAGAAGTTACGGTTTGAAGTCCTTGTCCTCAATCGCTATTTCTTCAGGCCTACATCTGGTCCTATATTAGCCATTACGTGGTGCAAAGGTCAATGATTCCAACTTTTCTTAAAATATAGTTATTTGATGCCAACTTGTGACAAAAGTTAACTCATGTTATTTATTAGATCCTGTGTAGTTGATCGGTGAACTACTTTTAACGACGAGGTAAATTTATCAAGTGAATTTGAAATATTTCTCAAGTTTCCTAGGAGATTTCCTTATTGGTTAATGAGTATCTATTAATGAAGAACAAAATCAGTCATAATCTCCTGCGCCCAGCTGAGCCTAAAGTGAGGAATTTCTTTTAAAGACCACTTCCAGCCAATTAGCATTGCTGTCTAAAATCCTCTGTCTTTCTGGAAGCCTTAGCCCAACGAACCCAACGACTTCTGAAAAACTTGGCACTTTTCAACATGTCACACTGCCCTGATTCATGAAAATCTTGGCTTATTTTGTAGTGGCTTGAATGTGCTTGACCAACACAGGAATGACACTTGAGTCAGCAAGGTCGGTTTGGTTCATCTCCCTCATGGTGGAGTAGAGGCACCTTCGGGCAAAAGGCTTGGGCATCCTACCAGAAGAAATTGCGAGACCAGCAATATGAGGGAAAAAAAAAAACACACCTTAGGCGCAGCTGGGCGCAGGAGATTAGGGGCAGATTTTGTTCTTCATTAATAGATACTCATTGGCCGATAAGGAAATTTCTGAGAAATCTTGAGAAGTATTTCAAATTCACTAGATAAATTTACCCTGTCGTTAGAAGTAGTTCACCAATCACCTACACAGGATCTAATAAATAACACGAGTTATACATATAAATCAGGATTAAAACTATACATACTAGTACAATAAGCAAGACTCGCCTTTAGGTACACCTTCAGATCGCACTTGATGAAAACACAGCAACAAGAACAGTGGTATTACATGACAAACTTTTGTCACAAGTTGGCATCAAGTACCTATATTTTAAGAAAAGTTTGAATCATTGACCTTTGCACCACGTAATGGCTAAAAAGGGACCAGAGGAAGGCCTGAAGAAATAGCGATGGAGGACAAGGACTTCAAACCGTAACTTCTGACGACAAACGATTTTTTCTTCCTCCATCTTCAAAATATGACTTTTGTCCAAGAATTTCCGACTTTTGTACCGCTGTGGACTGCCGCACTGAAACTCACCAGCTAACAGGTAAAATTGCACGAGGGGATTCTTCAGTTGTTGGAGGCGTACCTTCAACCCTCTTTATACTGTGGATATTCTGAGATGCTCTCCCGTATGGAACCCTTCCATACCCTTCGTTCCATCTCCACCCCACTCCAGGAGTTAAACGCCAGCAACTAGAAAAGGTCGATTATCTGCAAAGAGTTGTGTGGTCCCTCTCCCCTGTTCCTCAAACCATGACTTTGCTGGGCTGATCTACTACTGCCCTTTACTTATAAAAACAAGTAAATATCAGGGACGAATAGACAATACAGCCCTTTAGTGCTTCTTAAAGCAACGTACTAGAGTTGCAGGGCGAGTTGAAAGCACGTTCTTACGCTCTCATCTCATCTCATCTCACTCGTCTGCTCCCATATTTGGTCAACTACTCGAAAAATCCTTCATACGACACCATATTTACCTCAATATGGGATCAAGTGATAATCGTGGAAAACGCTCGGCACGTGAAATGCCACGAATGAATTATTTATTTATACAAATACTACAGTTTGGGCGCCATCTAATAGTAGACTAAGGTACCATACGAACCGTTCTCAATTCACTTTTAAGGGCATTACTATCTTTAAGATCGATCAGCTACATGCAAAATCAGTCTAAATTTCCTTTTTTCCGAAATTTTTTGGATTAAATGGTCAAATTTGATTAATTAAAAATATGTATTGATGATCTCAGACATGTCATTATGAAATTCCAAAACGGCGAATCACCCTTCCAAATATTTGGTGCCCTGGGCATGGTGGTGTTACGCCAGAGTTTTGATGCGAGAAATGTATGATGCCGCTCCCGCCCGGGCGATGAAAGCGCCACCAGAGATAATCTGTAGAATCTCCCACAGAACGCGAGGCGTTCTACTAGACACCAGGTATCAGGAGAGTAACATCCATGGAGAAGGTTTCTAGGATGGTCAACCTCGATGAAGGGCGGAACCAGTGGGATCTCATCAATGTGCCGTATGGCGGGGAAAGGCCAAGGCGAACGGAGAGTTACCACCTTCATTTTTATGCGTTTCGGCGTGGCGTAATCGTGGGAAAGGCCAAGGTGGAAAAACGGTTCCACTTCTTTTTATTTTGGAAATGCCCTTCTGCTTGACGTCGGGACACCATCCGCTAGTGCGCATTTTTCGTATGAGTCAGCTCGACTGAGTCAAGTTGTCGATGTAGGCAGAAAATCTATTCGCATTCCTAACCGGAACATGAAATAAACATTAAAACGGAGTCAAATTATATAATACACAGATGATCGCGTAGAACAGTGTTTCCCAAACGGTTTGCCTCGGCACACTGGTGTGCCGCCAGTAAGGCTTAGGTGTGCCGTGAGATTTGAGAGTTGACAAAAAAAAAACTAAAAACTAAAGCTAAAACGCTTAAAAACAAGAGGGAACGCCATCTCTCAATGGAAAACGAGCTGAGAGTTACACTTTCACGCCTCGTATCAAACTGCTGTGTTCAGCGAAGCAAGCACAAGTTTCCCATTGAAAGTGAGTAATTGGCTGGGTGTGACGTGGAAAGTTCAAGTGTCCTTATGTGTGCCGCAAATAAAAAAGATTGGGAACCACTGGCGTAGAAGCAGGAAGGAGAAGTGGGGCAAGGCTCGAGTTTCTCCGATCCCTTTCGTCCCGATAACTGATCTCGTGCGATAAGAAAACTGCTCTTTGGATAAAATTCAACAATAATTTCAATATCTCTGCCTCGTTTCTCTGCGTCTGCATGCCAAATCGTTATAAATTGAAACTTATTTCTTACCGTTTACTTTATTACAAAGTTAAAATTCAACGTAGGCTCCAGCATTGTCCACGCACTTCTGTAACCTTACCGGTACATTTTCAACAGATTTTCTCAAGAAGTCTTCTGGTACATTACCAAGAACATCACGAATTTTGTTTTCAATTTAATCAATCGTCCTTGGTTTTGAGTTGTAAATTTCTTTGGCTCAGCCCCACAGAAAGATGTCGCATGGCGTTAAATCTGATCTTCGAGCAGGCCATTCCGTTGGCCCTCGACGACCTATTAAATTAAGTTGCTCGTTCTTCTATAATTTTTCAGCCATTGTTCACCTTTAATAGAAATGATAATAATTAAGATTAAAAACAGTGAAAGAGCGGTTACAATATCTCCTTTGATTTAGGAGCAATAACAATTTTAAAATAGGGAGTGACTTTTCAGACACCCTGAATATTTTTCTGAAATCCTCCTTTCCTAAAAAAAAAAAAATAATACTAAAAAAAAAAGAAAGAGAATCCCTAATGGAATTGATGGGTCCCCATGCCGGTGCTAGGTTTTCATAGGCGTTTGGTGCAGTACTTCAACTTCAAACTTCATATTTCAGTCACAACCCAAGAGTTGGATCGTCTTGACAACTTCGCGCTTTCGGAAGCTGCATGCCATAGCATGATGAACTTCAGCATGAAGGAAATAGGAAACAGAGTGAAAGAGAGGAAATATACTGTTAGCCATCCTTCCCCCGTCGTTCTCAACATTTCTTCACTTGTGAGATCCCGTTATTTGTATTGATAGGTCCGGATAGTCTACGGTGGTTCAATGGAGGGACGCTCAGGACTCGGCTTCCTCCGGATTAGTTGCTCCCTGCGACTCCCACGCTCGGTTTCCATTCGCCTGCGAATAAAGACGAAGAGAGACGCTAATACATACTTATTCCTTATTTTTCTGCTCGAAAAGCGGTTGGTTTGAAACTCGAAGGAGAACGGGACGAAGCTGAGGAGGTCGCTGCCTCTTACTCCGCTTGCTTGCGGAAAAAGGGTTATTTTTTGCTCATACTTTAGTGTCTAACGAACAAGAGGCGAAGACACTTCCACTGGCTCCCAATTCCATCAAATTCTGCTCTGAAATTCCAGATCTCGTCCATCGTACATGTTCGTATTCCTTACATACATTCGTACATGTTTTGGTCGTTTTATCGGAGAACGATGAAAGAGAAGTGACATCAGCAATAGGAAATGCACCTCGAAGATCTTAAAGTACCTCATGCTTTGGAGTCAGTGATTCACTGGTAAGGTCCCAGAGAAGACTTGCAATGGGACCACTGTAGATAGGCTTACATTCCCTGGAATATATGCAAGGATATTTTGGGATATCAGATCCATCAATTTTTCGGCAACCTCTGAGTGAGGAAATGACAAGTCTCAAGCAAGCGACAACAACTTGCGTCACCATCCCGGTTCACATTTGGATTTTATGAAAGCCTGCGGGTGGAACGTTCACATTTGAAAGATCCTTCAACTCTGGCTCGAATAATTTTTTCAGACCATCATCACAATTTTTAGAGAACCAGCCCAAGTTTCGAATGAGACTCAAGTTAGAAAATCACTTCTCTACTCGTAGGGTAATGATTGCGTAAGGTGACGATGTAGTCCCTGCCCCAAGACGGGGATATCTTTCAGGTTTTGGACGAAAAAAAAAACAGCAGAAATAATATTTGCAAGTAACTAAGGAAATAACGGAGAGATTCCTGCCAAATTATTCATCTTTATCGAGGAAGGCTTATCTTAAAATCGGGGCAGGGGGGAAGAGGCGGGGGAGGGAGTATTAATACAGGTCCCGAACCCCCAAACCAAACCTTGAACCTCGAACGATGATTACCATGGTCCTAGTCCTGATCCATGCCGATGCCACCACCAATCATGAACACGACCAATCTCGCACTGCCCGAAAGAGAGAGCTCATTTTACGAAGAATGGGAGCATCTCGTGAATGGATCATGTATTTAGCCGTGTTATTTTCAAGATCTACATTTGCATTCGTGTTCCATGGTACTGCCGGCGCGGCATCCTTTGAGCTCGATTTGTCGTGCATGCGTCGACGTGTCGTGCATTAAAAGAGCCAGGGCGAGGTCGCGGCGCGCGCTTGCACATCGTTCCCCGAACCTGCTTCCGTGGGGCGTTTGAGAGCAAGGACGATCGTGTTCCTCATCTCCATCGGATGGCTGCCAGGGTTGGATCAGCAACGATTCTCTTGCATTTCGATGTTAGGAATATCGTTTTGCCTTTTTCGCCATGGGTTCCTCAACAGTCTTGGGCAATCGTCAGATGATGCGATGCAGTTGCTGTCTGACAATTTTATGGAGTGAGGATTGAGAAAATAAAAACTGAAAGTCACATGACTTTTCCTTCATCCATTCGTGAATATTTTCCCTCTACATCGATTTTGCACCATTTCTCGGGCGGTCTATCGAGTGCTTTGGCCGATTCTCAAAAACAGAATGAAGAGATGCTGCTGGCGTTTCCCAGAGCCAGAAGGTAACTCTCAATCAGATATTCCCAAAGTCACCGAATGGCAGTAAATACCAATTTGTCGCATGTAACCTCTTGCAACGCTGAATTTTCATATGAAAACAGAATGCATAAAGTCGGACATGACATCTTCTTCCATAGAGGTGAGTATTGTGTGAAGATTGCAATGTATTGTACCTCTGCTTATAGCAGTATTTTGAAAGTTAAAAAAAACCTGCAGACAATTCTTTACTTTAAAAAAATCAACTTCCTATCACATGACAATAATCTAAGTTTGTTTGTAGCTTGAACTTAGTAAAAAGAAAATCTGCTGCAAAACTTTTTTTTTTAATTGCTGAAGTTCTTACCTCATCTTAAATCAGTTCCAGCATTGTTTTCCGGATGGAGCCTTTGAATATCCAATCTGGCATAGTCATGGAAATCTTTTGAATCGCACTAGACATCTTCCTTTGATAAGCCCCACTTCATATTCAAACAGGACATCTGGACCAAAACAGGAAATATATTCACTTGTCACATCTGGATCACAAGAATTTTAAAAGGTAACGCGTATCAAGACTTCCTCGTGAGGTTTTTCCGTTTCCTAGAGATCTTGTGAGGCCACATTGACCTCAAAAATAACCAACATTTATTCTTGAATTGCAGCTTTTATCGTAACTGGCAACCAATTGTAACGTGTCAGAAACTTAGGAGGAAATTTTATTGTACAAAGGTCCCCAACTCTTTGGTTGCTTCCTTCTGCGTAACCTTCTCAAAACGGCTCATAGCTGTCCTCACGGCCGCTTTCAACATCTCTGGAGAGAGAAAAATGTTGAATCCAAGTGCTTCTCAATTTAAAAAAAATTAACATTAAAATCCATGGATTGAAACAATGGAAAACAATCAGGTATATAATTGATATGGAGACCTTTCTTGGATATCTATTTACTACAGCTATGTATCTTGCTCATAGAGATTCAAGGGTGATGATTGGCATCATCTACCGCTGAAGTCATTCCACCAAAAGAGCCGCCAAATTAAGTATCCAAGGCTTCCATGACTTTTAGTCAATAGCTACGCTACCACTGTGAAGATGCGACAGGAAATGACTCCTCCGATTCCGTTGCGAAGCGTACTGCGATCGACTGGGAAGGTCCCACGCATTTCCTATGCGACCGATTGCAACCAACTGCGAAAGTCGCAGTGGTCGCAATGCAGCTCTTCGCAGTCAGTGTGCATGGCCCCTTATTCACCAGTTTCCGAAATACCTCTGCGGCAGCTTGCGTCTCATACAGATCCTTCCGGTTTGAGAAATGCTTTTCCTACGAGGAATAATAACGTTTTTACCCTTCAAGATGGTGTCGTCCATCTGCTTCAGAAATTAAAATGTATATGCATTAACAGGCAATTCTGAGAACCCTTCATGCTTTAAATATAATAATGATACTTTCTTTTTTTATTCCCGAGCAACACATGCATATAAATAACGTCCATGCGACGTAACTCCAACGTCATTTAACTCAAGTCACGTTACAGCAACGTTGCATAGACGTCATGGGCTCGAACCCAACTAAAAATGGCAACCATAAAAGTATTTTTGTTACCGTATGGTCGTTAGGGTATATTTCAAAAGGGATCTGGTCTTGTATGGCACTAATCTGTTGGTTTGAATGACCCAGTAGAAGCTAGAAGTAATTTCATTTTCAATTCGTACCACTTCAAAGATTGCCAAGGACTATTGTGTGGACATTTGGATGATAACGCCCATTGAAGCAATACTAGTAACAATATTAAAGGTGGAATGTATCGAAACTGTAAAATCACTGTAAAACCGTGTACAGTGCTTATCGAATGAATTCACCCCCCTCCCCCCTCCTTTGAAGTAGGGGGAGGGTGCTGATGGTGGTGGAACACGAGTGACATCTGTTTTTCATCCAATGAAGAATCAATGAAAAGATGTTACCAGCGTTCACGATCCCAACCAGTCCCGCTAATCCAGAACATGGATAACTTGAAGGAGCTCCTCATGAAAACTAGTCCACCCGTACGTTTCATGGGCGAGACACAATGAGCAGGAATAGTTTCAATTAACCAAGTTCGAATGATTAAGCATCAGGGAATGCCCAGCACCGCGATTAGGATGAGGTTTTGTCAACACAACCGCAAAATTTGACATTATCCAAGACAGAATCGTAAATCCTAAAATTGGGCTCTATGGAGGATACATTTTATTTTCTTTCAAACAACTTTTATTTAATTAATTGTCATATAACACAAATAAATGTTCACTATCTCCAATCATTACAAAATTACAAAATTGAGAACGTGAAATCCGAATGCATTATTGTTCAATAAATTGCTCTTGACCGAATGGCTGTATTACAGCTTAGCCTCTGGTGCAGAATTTAGGATGGGCTGCTTTCGTATACAAACATCAAATAAAGATTTTGTGCATGACACAGCATATTTGTATTTCTTGTAGTCAGTGAGCTCAACACTGGCATATGCTACGAACGAGTTGATGCAGCTAAATGATGGTAGATCCCCTGATGAGGTGGAAAATTTCCTCTATGGGATTTAGATAAGGGGAGTAGGGAGAAGTGAACCAATAGGGATTATCCGGCGCTTTCAATTTCATCCCTGACTTGCCCATGGGCATGGAATCGCACATTTAAATTATAATTGCACTTGGTTCCTCCAGTTCATTCAGCAGTGTGTACAAGCAAAAATGTTCCAAAATGTACCGTTATCAAGGACATAGACTTAAGGACAATCCCTACTTCATCCATGGCCATTATTATGGCCATGTTCCAACCCTTGGAGTCGGGCCCGGGGAAAGTAGCCCTCTTAGAATCAGCTTTGAAAGTTAATTCTTTCTGACTAAAACACTGACTTTTCAGATAACGTGATCACGTGACAGGTTATGATTAGAGAGGCAGCACTGAGTATGGAAAACCTAAGTAAAAAGGTTCCTTACTTTCCTACAATATTTCTGCCGAATCTCCGTCGAATATGCAGATTGAAGAGATTCATTAACATATATGAACCCTGGGGGGTCCACAGTTTCTGCCTTGAGGAATTTCAGGACATAGGCGAACCTGATCAGTTGATGTCAAAATGTGGTTAAATTAAAGTGTCTTCATAAAAAAAAAAATTTACCTCACAGTTTTGCCTCCTCTCAATAACTTCAGGTTTATTTCTCCCTGCAGGAATTTTCCCCCGAACCTTGAAGGTGACTTTATGCTTCTTCAGGATTTTGGGAATGACTGATATATTATAGATACTGAGTATCACAAAAAACGTCTTGTCAGCATTGACCATTTCCTACAGGTCCTCTTCAGGAAACAACTGAATGAATTTATTGGAGCTGTCAAATTTTCACCAGAGATTTATAAATTTCATAATCCTAGCTTTCTCTCATCCCAGAAATCAAGACAATGGCAGGGGTAAAAAGTGGAAAGGTCCAAAAGCCTACCCTCAGGAGAAAAATCATTTTGACAGCTTCTCATAGTGCCATCTGTTGCCCATTGGAAAGCTGCTTCCGATGCCCCCTGTTTTTCTCCTTCCAAACTCCTGTTTTCTTATACTTCTGACAGGTCGAGTTGACTGTGTTCAAGTCCAGCTCCTTTGAGATGATCTAGTAGGATTTCCTTTCCTGAATATGCTTTCGAATTGTTCTCTCCCTCTCTCTCCATCATATTATCATCGATGCGCAAATGAGTTTCGCGATGTGATTTCGTGAGAGTCTGACAGAAGACTGAGAAAGGATAATATACGGTACGCCTCCCCTACCCGTAGCGATCGAAACGGCAGGGGATGCAGGAGACGGCGACGTGAACGACATCTGCATCAACAAGTAAGTACTAAGTAGTTACAGATCTGCTCATCCTCCATAAGAAAGCATGGCGAGCCATAGGAGCCCATAGTCAGAGGAGGGTGAATTCATTCGATAAGCACTGTAGTAGGCGTACATGAAACTATAAGTTAGATTTCCGACTCGGGATGAAATAGCCAAGGAAGCCTCTAGTGACCCTAGGCTAGTAATTGGATATTGGAATGGAAGTGTCCTGGCCCGGAGCTTTAAAGAACATCGGGCCCCGTCGGCCTCTTGGCCCATAGGGGGCCTGCCCACCCGATGACTCCCGGAGAGTGCGCCCTTTCCCCTCTCTTGACCAGCTACCAGGATTCCCTTCTCAGGTGCCACTCAGGCTCGACCTCAACCCTGAAGCACTTTCACGACCAGGAGGTCGCACCGACTCGGAAACATGCTCGATCTAAGCCCTGGAGGACAGTCGTGGCAGCCGACCCGGAAACAGGCTTGACCTAAGCTCTGAAAGTACGGTCGGCGAGTACCAGCAGCTTTCCTCACTCCTTAACTCGGAGTCGTTTAATCGTGATCACAGACTTTCCCGTCTTGAAAGCCCCACGACCAGGAAGTAGAGAAGTGGTATTCAAAGTGCGGCCCACTATGACTTACTAATAATTGACTTTTTCACACTTGACCGTTTTATCGGCACCAATGAATAATAGCGATTAACAATTTTTTCATTTCCAGATTTTGAATCCTTCGCTGAAAACTAACAAATTTAGCCGTTGCTCAGAGATATTTAGGTACATGTAATACTTGTTTACATTTAGCTGCTTATGTATTTTGGTGTGCACCTACTAAATGCCTAATATTCGGAATCTCCGTATACTGCAAAGAAAAATGTATTTCCTCGCAAGTGAATGAAGTTAAGGCAAAAGAGAGAAGTATTTATCGAAAATACAACTTGTAACAAAGCAGCACCTAGAATCGATGCGTTCACATGAGCCCCGACTCCAAGTAATAGAGATGGAAGTGTGTGTGAATGTGGTAGGAATAAGCAGTTTTCGTTTGCTGCTCATTTTTTAAAATGGGATCTCCCGATTTAGAGTAGCTTAACAACGAGATCGATGGCCAGATAAAGGGTTAACCATGCAGAAATGTTGGATATTTTTCAATGCGGCCCACTCCAGGTTGACTAACGTTACTAGTGTGGCCCACCCAAAGTGAACCTAAGTGTCCATGTGGCCCTCGCCTCAAAAAGTTTGGGGACCACTGAAGTAGAGTAATGGAATCCAGGCTAAACCAGAGACCTGAAGATGTAGGTACGGACTGCACGCGCACCACATGAGGAGATAATTCCAAACCTAACCTGTGTTACTCATGTACGCTCCGTACCAGGGGCCTTTTTCACGAAACTTCTTTAACACGTTGGCGACAATGCGTCCTGATGCCAGGATGCATATTTTTTTTCAATGAATACCCTCTGGAACTGTTGAGAACGTTCCAGAAGAGTATGATTTCGTAATTACTGATAAAAATTCCAAAAAATTCAACATTAAAAAAAAACTCGGCAAAAAAAATGTTTTCTGGGACCATGCGTCCTGATGGCAGGACGCATTTTTTGACAAAAAAAAATGCGCGTGGTCCCACGCGACGGACAAGCAAAAATAGGCTGGTCGTCAACGTGTTAACTTTTCTTTAACTTTACTTTAGCTTTACTTTATCTTTACTTTAACTCAACTCAAAATCCATTTCACGAAGCCTCCTTTGTTTCCATGGCAACATTATCAGAGACATGCTGTCTAGTGTCTGAACGTTGAGGGAGTGGAATCCTTTACGATTCACATATACGTTTTCATTGTCTTTTGGAGCCACGATCGGGACATGTGTCCCATCGATGGCCCCTATCACGTTTGGGAAGTTGAATGCTTGCAAGAAGCCATTCTTCAGGCTGACGAGATATTCTCTTGATGCAGGGAACACACCGAACTTCATGTTTTCAGAGATGGCCTCAAACGGAATGGATGCACCGAAATATGGTAGGAAGGGAAAGGCCTTGGCCATTACCGAGCATGGAATAGATGGAACCTGTGGCTAGGAATCGAAGTGCCACACACTACAAGCTGGATTGGTAGTGCTCCAGAACGGGCAGTACCCCTTTGTATTTTCACCTGGACTAGGGCACAGATATCCAAGATGAGGCTCCGTGAGAGTCTAAATATGCTCCAGAGTCCTTCATCATCGTACACTTCCGAGGGACTATTTCGGTCGAGAAGTACTCTTTCCCAACGAAGCTGCCTCCGAATTAGATGAAGCCTTGCTGCCATGGTCTTGTTAACACGGAGAGGAGTAAGCCACAAGTGGCAGGAGGAATGATCATTCATCGCTTGGGGCATATTATCAAGAATACACACAGGTGGGCGGGGTTTCCGTAGCCCTCAGAGAGGTTAAAGTCGAGATTGAGAGACCTCCAAAGGTGTCTTTATTTTTTCTTTATTTTGAGTCGAGATAAAGTCGAAATATAGCCGAAATAAAGTTAAAGAAAAGTTAAAGAAGTTTCGTGAAAAAGGCCCCGGGAGACGTAGTTTCCCGGAACAGGGCATTCCCCCCTTAGTCCACCGCAGCCAAGAGTCAAGACTAGGCGGGCCGGGACGACGAGCAGGAGAGATACCGGCCGCCTAGCACATGCGAGTACCACCGCCCTAGAGCGGGCCGAAGCGCGAGGACGCGCCGTTTCCCTCGCGGTACTGTCGTGGAAGAGACGGAGGTTTCCCCGACCTCAGAGGACTCCGCCAGTCACCCTTCAAGGAGCGCTCGCCATCCCAAGACCACTTCGCCCCACAGAAGGTCGAGTGTTGAGGCACCAGGACCGTTTATTGATTGTTGATGTACATTTGTAGCAGAGGAATAGAAATACAGGATTTACTGAATTGTTACTGAACCTTCCTGTGATCTTATTTCCACCCGAACCCCACAACGGCGTACACGAACCCGTAGCACCGTAACAATATAATTTTTTTTTTTTAGACAATTGGCAATTTTGAAAGTTATACAGTATGTCTACTAGAGATATTAAATCTACTTCTCATGTGCCTATTGAAGAGCCAAATGGAATTACACTATTCTGAGAAATCTTTCACAGAATACTAAAATGATTCAAGCAGAGAGAAGACGAATGACAGTTTGAAAAGGACTCACCTTCGGTGGAGAGTAGAACTCCAGCATGTACCCTCCGACGGTCTTGACTAGGGCGAGCCGGCACTTCTCCCACTTCCCATTCCCTTCGAGGGAGTCCCCCATGAGATAGTTCACCACCCCCTCTTTAGTGCACTCGACGATGATCTTGGCCACCTTTCCCTTGGACCTGTCCCCGTGGCCCCGCTTGAGCCGGAGCCCGCGGAAGGAGAAGCGGCGGAAGAGCCGAGAGGGGGCGAACCCGGACGGTCGGACCTCGCGTTCGTGCTCGGGCTCCCCGCCGCTCCCGTTCTCCCCTTCGGAGAGGTCGCTGTACTCCGGCCCCCCGTTGGGGAGTGATCCGTCGCCCCCCTCGCACCGCATGTGACGTTCCCACGCCCTCAGGAAAGTCTTGGTGAAGCGCTTTGCCACGTTCTCGTGGGAGATCGGTCCCTGTGAGAAACTATGCTTCTGGAGGTACCGATGGAAAGCGTGAGAGAACTCATCGGCCATCTTCTCGGCCTGTAAATCACAAAACACTTCCCACGCGTCTGGGTCTTTCTCCTGGTCCTCCTCTTTCCCGGCTGCCATCTTCTTGACATTCCGCATATGTCTACGGTATACAACACGGGTGAAGTTCACTCCTGCGACTTTTTGGGCTTAGGCTTACCATCACAACGCGAGACCCACATTGTCGTCGGATGAAGCAGGCACACGAGCCACAAGCTGTGACGCCTGTAGCACTCGCTACCAGGAATTTTAAATTAGCATAACTGACAGGACAAGACTGGCTCTTGAACGTGAATGCAATTTTGGCAAGTACGAATCTCTCCAAGAGAATGACAACATCAAAAACTAACGAACGTAGAGTGGCAGAAGATCGAGATACTTACGGTAAGGACAACAAAACGTCAGTCAACCCTGAGAAAAAGCATTTCAACAGTGATGCAGCTGTCTTTTTACGTTTTAAGCGGCCTACTTAACCTTTACCGTACGGTATTTAAATGCCCCTGTGTTGCTTCACGGCTGGTATTTAAATGTGAAATGCAAGAGACTGAACTATGCATGACCCTGAGTAATGGCGATGTGACAGGAAAAGAATGAGACAAGGCTGAGTGAGTGTGCAACCAGTGTCCAGTAGGCCAGATGGTCTTGGGGCTTGGGATATGGGAGTGGGACTGTGCTTTCCTACCCTTGTCTCTACTGCTATTTTTTTTTTGTAAGGGATACTTCTAGCTTAAATAACATTTTATAATAGCAAGGGACACTTTCCATGTTAGGATCAATACCCTGACATCATGCCTATGATACAACATTGACTATAGAGGATATTCATTTTGGAGATGAGGTTATGATCAAACTCTCCCTCTTTCACATATCTTAAGTTTAGCCATGTGTTATGCAGACAAGAATGGAGGTGGTAACCACATCCAGTCATCAGCTGGATTTTTTTACATGAGAATAATCTATTAATGATTGGTTCTTATGCAATTTGGCACAATTGAAGCATTGGAAATGCCTCTGACAATGGCACATGGCTAAAATCATACATGCTAAGGCATTCAAAGCATTTCTTTTTTTCAATCTCTCGGTTTTCCAGCAATCAATATCCAAAAAATAACCAGCACTCAATTGCAAGGGTTATTCCAGCTGTTTAAACTATTTACTCTCACACTGAAAATGACAGGCACACAGGCCTTGTTACCATTATGTCTAGCAACACCAGCAGTTCATCCTTATAGACTCACAATTAATGCACAACAAAGAGACAAAAGCATGCATATACATGCTTAGATCATCCAGTAATTTGTTTTCTACCCTCTGTGATGCCTTCCGTCTGTTTTCTTTTTTTAGGGTGTGCCTGCTCAGTGCTTATGCAAGAAGTTTAGGCTTGCATCTGCAGGCATGCATCTGCATGTTCATTCTTGATGCCAGATGATGGATCAAACCCAAAAGTCTTTATAGCAAAATCAATGCCATTTTTTAAAACTTCTTACTAGGTAAAGGTGCTCTTGGCCCTTGCTTGTACTGGAGGTTTCAGACAGTTCTGCATCAGTTTCCTAGCTACTACCACTACTGTCAGGAATTTGAATCGCTACTTGACTAAAGTTTGACCTTGGAATCACCCTGGAGCATTAATTCTAATATTTCTTTCTTACCAGCACACAATTGCTCCAACATCCAAGTATGATGCTCACTTACAGCTAGGACTCTAGATTTTCTTTCAATCATTATTAAAGTTTCTGCCAGGAGGGGAAGATAGCAGCGTCAAAAAGGCCAAGACACCCAGGAAAAATTCAAAACACAAGCCAGTGTCTGTAGTAGCAGTACAACCATAGGAATAACGATAGAAAACTGTGAATTATACCAGTACAAGAGGAGGCCCAAGAGACCACACGTGCTGCCATACTGGTATGATCGTAGTACTGAAAGTACCATTTAAATTTAAATTGAGAATATTTACACAATGGCCTACCTTACATGGACAATATTCAAGACAATCTGCAAGAAAAATCATGGGGAATTGAAAAAATTGTAGATAAACGTTGCTTCTAGAGATCTTCATATACACAATGGTGCTGATCATCTATTCACATGCATGATCAGCAAGCATCTTTAGCATGAATCCCAAGAAATTCAGTAGAATTTCTTCATAGAAGACTTCTAGAAGTCATGCATGAGAAACTATTGACAAATGTGAAGGCTGACTTGCACACACCTGGTTCATTCTCCTTTCTCAGAAATAGTGTTTCATGCCAAGATGAATAAGGAATATTTTATAATTTTCACCAATGCGCACCAAAATGGTGCCACCAGTTCAATTATAATTATAACAGACTTATAATGCATACATAATGGCCAACAGGGGAAGACTTCCAAAGTGGACCACCCCCAGAATGGTGCTAGAGTTATATGGTATGAAAGTACTTTAGGAATAGGTTACAGTGATGTGTTTCAGCTGAGAGAGTTGAGGTATGAAGGTGTAATATTAATGTGTTAATAAAATGGTAATGCTCTACATGGGCATCCTGGAGCAGCCATGTTACGCACCCGCCCAGGCCATTGCGTCTGCTAGCTGTGCTATGGCCTTCCCAGGCATGCGCACTGTACTCAGGTCAGGTTTTCTTAGGCCCTTCTGGTCTAGTCTTCATTGTTCTGGTGAGATCCGTCCTCGCAGGGTCACAGTTAGTGTACCTCAGGAATTTTTTCCCCAGTTCAGTGTCAAAGGCCAAAGAGTGAGAAAGTCCGCCTGTTTTGGGAATGATGGGTCAGTTGGATTAGGAAAGGGTCGCGGCCTTCGGCTGCGATTATTTTCTAACCCAACTGACCCAGCATTCCCAAAATAGGTTGACTTTCTTGCTTTTTCGGCCAAATATAGAAGGAATGCGGCTAGCTTGATCTGTGTTTATCCCATCTTCTCTGATGTTAGTTAGTTTAGGTTTATAGTGAAATCCCAAAAGCACTGGTGAAACTGTGTGTGTGTCTAGCATTCAGGTGATTGATTTTATTCTTTTGGGGAATATGGGGTGCATAAGGTTACTGTTCCAACGAAAAAGGGCGCTCTCACCCTCTACTCAACATGGCTGCCCCCATGTTGAACATGCGCGCACACGCCACTACTTGCCTGCTTAGCCTACAACCCACGCATCTTAAAATTTAAATTACTACTTCTTTTCTTATCTTTCTCAGCTAAAATATGCACCAATGCAATGTATTCATCAAGAGCTTGCGATTGATATATCACATGTACCATTCTGGGGGAGGCCCACTTCGGAAGTCTTTCTGCATACAGCTACACACACTATAAAATAAATGGTATTCCTACATTATGTGGTACAGCTCACACTACCCACACCTGCCAACTATATTATGTGAACACTATGCCCAGGTATGTAAATATTAGAAGATAGTTTCATTTTGACATTTCATAACTCACAAGAATGACAGGAGGCAGGCATTGCTCAAGTTTGAACATCATCGTCTGGTAACAACTCAATCATCCTTCACTTATGTACCTCACACTAGATGCCACTGAAATCCAGTCCCTACTTCCATTCCAAATTTTTTTCATGCATCTAAATATAAATAATGTGTCCTGCACAAGCATTTTGCCTCCACACAGAGACTTATGTGATGATATGAGAACAAAGAACGGTGAGAGCCATCATGTGACACACCTGTGCCACTCCATGAGTCCTAGTCCAGACACACAGACCTCTTGCCTAGGTTGATGGAATGTAAAATTGCTACGAGAAGACGACTTACCGCATTGAGATCCATATTCGTTGGCGGACATAAGCTATCGCATGAGTGAAAATGGCATCTCATGCATAACTGGAGTAAGGTATGAACAAACAGAGGAAGAAGGGGGGCAAGGGTATATTTTGTACTTTCCAAAGAAGTGCATCACCTCATGGTGTCAAGAGCTGGGATACAGCTTATCCTACAGGTTATCATTAAACCCACTCATCCTGACATTCACATCATCCTGATGTTTTCTTTTATCTCAAAAGCTGGATGCACCTCAAGGTGTAACATAGTTGGAGTGTCAACAGTGTGTACATAAAGTAAGAATACTAAATAAATGTATCCAAGTGGATTTCCCCATGATCTCTAACTTTGTGTCATCAATGAGAAGCATATGTTTCTCTGTCTTCATAAGTTTAAAATTAGAATCACCTATAAAATAATTAATGGAGAAGCCAAATGAAGGCAATTAAAGAGCATATCAAACATTATGTATTGATTGCCAAACCAAAAGTGGGTAAAAGGAGTGGGAGGAAGGAGGGATTCACATGGATGGGACAGAGCAGATGGTGGCAAGGTGTAGGCCTGGCTGTTGTTCACTAGGCCAAGCCCAGGTGCCCGAAGTGTCGCATTTAGTGCAATTAAGCCGCACGAGCATAAGCTTCAAGGCCTAAGCCTATGGTGGGCACACATTTTGGTAGGCAATGCATGGGGATGTAACAGGACATTTACACTGGGAAAAAAATAAAAGCCATAGTATCAACATGGATATCAACATAAATGGAATCTAACAGTGTTTTTCTCTTGACTTCGGCACACATCACTTCCGAGAGGCTTTCGGTTCACTGCGCCATAGTACGTTATGGTATATAAAGCAGTACAGCCTACGAGTTGAAGATGATGATAAAGAAGGCGTCAGGTTGCCCCAGGCATATCGGAGTTCCATGGAGAAGTATCGAACAGTATGGAAAACTCTCTTAAGAATTAAAAAGAATGTAATGAAGGCCTAACGTTAAAGCTAATTTTGACAACACCGTGAGTTCAACCAAACCTAGCAGTCAACATTCATTGAAATAAATGCTTATTATTTATCGCACTTTCATGAGAAGGGTTTGGCGATAATGAGTTGCAACAGCTTCACAGAAACTCTTCGGTTTGAGCACTCGAGATCAGAGATGAGTTAGCTGAAGAGAGCATGTTCTTAAGGCGGACGACATCTTGCCTGACGCTGCCTTTCCAGTGTTGGCAGAGCAATGAATCCTGCAAAACGGGGGTCGGGAACCTATGGCTCATAAGCCAAATTTGGCTCAAGAGCCGAAATATTTGGCTCTTTGACTCATGGCTGAAAATTATGGTGGTTCATTTTTTTCATGTATCAAAGAATGCATATGTCTGTCGCCAATTTCAGGAATAATTATATTGTGAAAATCTTTCCCATCAATATTAAAATGGCTCACACGGCCGAAAAGGTTCCCGACCCCTGCTGTAAAACTAATGGTATTGCAATAATCTTCACCATGTGAAAAGTATCTGGGCATAGTCATGAATGGAGTGAGGGAAAAGAAAATCATAACCTAATCCAACGATGTACACCTCCTTCCCTCCACCCGAGTTGTTTCGCTAAAAACAATTTGTGGAAGCCCAGTCCAGTAATAGGCCTCCTTTCAGTAAAGGAAACCCTCATATTGGCACCTAATTGAACAAAATGATATCTCTTTCTGGTCTTTGACCATCAAAAATACTCATTTCTCATTTATATTTGGTAAAAGTAGACAAACGGTGCCCATGGAACGATGATGGACGAGTGGAGCAAGAAATGGCTCATAGGGTTTAATAAAAGTAAGTGTAAAGTTCTCCACGTCGGTCGAAACAACGGTTGGTCTCTCGACACGTTCGGCGATGTTAAATTGGATGAGGCAAACGGAGAGAGAGATTTAGGTGTTTCTATCGATGAGGACCTCAAGTTTTCCTCGCACGCGCAAGCGACGGTGGCCAAATGCAATAGGATTCTAGGTTACATTCGTCGGTCGGTTGCAAGTAGGACATCTCGCGTTATTCTTCCGTTGTATGCGGCGCTGATAAGACCCCAGCTGGAATATTGCATCCAGTTTTGGAGGCCTACAAATAAGGGCGATTTGTTGGCGCTCGAGGGAGTACAGAGGAGGGCCACAAGAATGATTAAGGAGGTTAGGGGACTATCATACGAGAAGCGTTTAGAAGTGTTGGGACTGTACTCGCTCGAACGAAGGTTAAGGAGGGGCGATCTCATCCAGGCTTTCAAGATAATTAAAGGAATAGATAATGTCGAGTGTGGTAGGTTTTTCCAGTTTGATGACAGCAAGAGAACGAGAGGTAACCGACTTAAGTTGCGCAAACCGCAGGTGCGGCTCAGGTCGAGACAGGAATTCTTTACTTGCAGAGTGGTGAACGCGTGGAATGCGTTAGATGACGAAGTAGTGGCTGCCCCGCGCTGTGACTATCTTTAAGAAGAAACTAGATGCTTTCATGGACAGGCAAAAAGGTGGGGGGCAATGTTGACGTTAGGTACTAGACAGTAAGCAACTAGGATAGTAAAAAAAAAAAAATATTTAGCTTTAAGAGGGTTAGGCTTACCCTAAAATTAAGGAACGCTCGACCTCGACACGTGATATCGAAATGGGCGAAATTGCCTCCTTATATCACTAACTATCCTGAAATCCTGAAATCCTGAAATTGACAGGGTCACAATATAGATGTCGCTGTCGATCCTCCACCTAGCGGACGCACATCAACAACTCTTCCATGGCCGAGTAACGGACTCAACAAGACACGCGTGTTACGTTGAAAGATCGCTTTGAAGGATCGCTTTGGGTCGAATCCCCGAATGAGTATTTTCCCGATTCCGCTGCCACGAAGCACGCCGCATGGAAGTGTTGTTGATAACAAGCCACCAGATGTCTCTGTAATATTTCGACCCTCCCCTATCCCTCGGAGTGTCGCCTCTAGTTACACTCTCTACTCTACGGACGGCGCCGCGCTCAAAGCCTGGGTCGTACGCTCATGCGCATTGTGACCAACATCCCCTAAAGGGCTCATAGGTACTCATGGCTTCCCCTCCGTTAGCAAAATTTCAAATCCAAAATTTGCAATAAACATGCTAATTTTGGTGCAAATTCACCACAAAACGAACCCAGCCTGTATATTGGTCATATCTACCCGCTTACCAATTTTCTCATTGATCAGACCAATATTTTTTTTAGTTATCGTCAGACAACCAAAGTGTGTCTCACGGACGGACAGGACGGGACTATAAGTGGTCTCTTTCCTTTCAGAAAAGGAGGCCCACTAAAAAAGGATATCAGGAAGGTAATTCCCTGGAGGAGGACGATGGGGATTCAAAGCATTTCTGGCTTTCTAAGCATGTGAGCTCATCGGGATGAAAGTGAAATACAGGGTGCCACGAAATGATAGCTCCTCCCTCAACAGCAAAGTACATTTGGTGCACGCAAATCCCTTTTGAGGGGTTTCAACCCACATTTAATCCTTCATCTTTACAATATGATTAAATGGCCTGTTAACTCGCTGAGCCATTCCATGTCAAGTGGGCAATTTTCGAGAGGTTGGCTTCTTCACTGACTAGGATTTTGTCATTAAAAATTAAGAATACTGGGGGGCTATGAGAAACTGATGAATCCAAAATTGCAGCAGTCGTAATCAAACGGTCTTTGAGATATGCCCCTAAAAGTTTGGGATGAAATGTTAAAATGATCCCTCAAACGGATTCAATATATTTCCCGAACCACCCAAGCTGGAAAACGAGTCAATATCTAATTTTAAAACGAGTATCCATGCATTATAAGTTTTCCATGGATTTTTCTTTGCCTTAACCTTAGAAGTGACAACTGTCGATAAAATCGCTGTTGGTAGGCTACCATGCTGCTTCTGACACCTAGGGTTAACTAGAAAAAAGCAATAATTAAATTAAATTTCTGAAATCATCACATTTTCAACCAAAAAAAAATTCACAACAAAAATGCTTGCAATTAGACCAGCTTTGGAGTCTTCCATGCTCATCGAGTTTCGTCCAAAGATAGCCTATATGTTTTTATTTTTTCCGTCCCCAGTTTAAATTCCAACTGGAATATTCCAGCTGGACCAAATCTGTAAATTCGGACCATTTCCAGTTGGCAAAGAGCTGGAAAATGGTAGGTACCGGTTATTCTTTCACTGGAATTTTTCAACCGAATGCAACTGGTTTTAATAGCTGTTTCCAGCAGGTAATTTCCAGCTATAATTTTTTTTTTTAGAGGGCCCTACGGCTGGAATACAGCTGAATTTACAACTGAAATTCAGCTGTTTCTGTTGATGGACCTCTGATAAAAATTGTCAACAAAAAGATCGCATTCAGCAAGTGATGTTGCNAGCAAGAGAACGAGAGGTAACCGACTTAAGTTGCGCAAACCGCAGGTGCGGCTCAGGTCGAGACAGGAATTCTTTACTTGCAGAGTGGTGAACGCGTGGAATGCGTTAGATGACGAAGTAGTGGCTGCCCCGCGCTGTGACTATCTTTAAGAAGAAACTAGATGCTTTCATGGACAGGCAAAAAGGTGGGGGGCAATGTTGACGTTAGGTACTAGACAGTAAGCAACTAGGATAGTAAAAAAAAAAAAATATTTAGCTTTAAGAGGGTTAGGCTTACCCTAAAATTAAGGAACGCTCGACCTCGACACGTGATATCGAAATGGGCGAAATCGCCTCCTTATATCACTAACTATCCTGAAATCCTGAAATCCTGAAATTGACAGGGTCACAATATAGATGTCGCTGTCGATCCTCCACCTAGCGGACGCACATCAACAACTCTTCCATGGCCGAGTAACGGACTCAACAAGACACGCGTGTTACGTTGAAGGATCGCTTTGAAGGATCGCTTTGGGTCGAATCCCCGAATGAGTATTTTCCCGATTCCGCTGCCACGAAGCACGCCGCATGGAAGTGTTGTTGATAACAAGCCACCAGATGTCTCTGTAATATTTCGACCCTCCCCTATCCCTCGGAGTGTCGCCTCTAGTTACACTCTCTACTCTACGGACACGGCGCCGCGCTCAAAGCCTGGGTCGTACGCTCATGCGCATTGTGACCAACATCCCCTAAAGGGCTCATAGGTACTCATGGCTTCCCCTCCGTTAGCAAAATTTCAAATCCAAAATTTGCAATAAACATGCCAATTTTGGTGCAAATTCACCACAAAACGAACCCAGCCTGTATATTGGTCATATCTACCCGCTTACCAATTTTCTCATTGATCAGACCAATATTTTTTTAGTTATCGTCAGACAACCAAAGTGTGTCTCACGGACGGACAGGACGGGACTATAAGTGGTCTCTTTCCTTTCAGAAAAGGAGGCCCACTAAAAAAGGATATCAGGAAGGTAATTCCCGGAGGAGGACGATGGGGATTCAAAGCATTTCTGGCTTTCTAAGCATGTGAGCTCATCGGGATGAAAGTGAAATACAGGGTGCCACGAAATGATAGCTCCTCCCTCAACAGCAAAGTACATTTGGTGCACGCAAATCCCTTTTGAGGGGTTTCAACCCACATTTAATCCTTCATCTTTACAATATGATTAAAATGGCCTGTTTACTCGCTGAGCCATTCCATGTCAAGTGGGCAATTTTCGAGAGGTTGGCTTCTTCACTGACTAGGATTTTGTCATTAAAAATTAAGAGTACTGGGGGGCTATGAGAAACTGATGAATCCAAAATTGCAGCAGTCTTAATCAAACGGTCTTTGAGATATGCCCCTAAAAGTTTGGGATGAAATGTTAAAATGATCCCTCAAATGGATTCAATATATTTCCCGAACCACCCAAGCTGGAAAACGAGTCAATATCTAATTTTAAAACGAGTATCCATGCATTATAAGTTTTCCTGGATTTTTCTTTGCCTTAACCTTAGAAGTGACAACTGTCGATAAAATCGCTGTTGGTAGGCTACCATGCTGCTTCTGACACCTAGGGTTAACTAGAAAAAAGCAATAATTAAATTAAATTTCTGAAATCATCACATTTTCAACCAAAAAAAATTCACAACAAAAATGCTTGCAATTAGACCAGCTTTGGAGTCTTCCATGCTCATCGAGTTTCGTCCAAAGATAGCCTATATGTTTTTATTTTTTCCGTCCCCAGTTTAAATTCCAGCTGGACCAAATCTGTAAATTCGGACCATTTCCAGTTGGCAAAGAGCTGGAAAATGGTAGGTACCGGTTATTCTTTCACTGGAATTTTTCAACCGAATGCAACTGGTTTTAATAGCTGTTTCCAGCAGGTAATTTCCAGCTATAATTTTTTTTTGAGGGCCCTACGGCTGGAATACAGCTGAATTTACAACTGAAATTCAGCTGGTTCTGTTGATGGACCTCTGATAAAAATTGTCAACAAAAAGATCGCATTCAGCAAGTGATGTTGCACCTAGGAACCAATCTGGATCTGACTATCTTCCAACTGTTACCCTGTTGCAATGGGTCCGAATTTACGGCTGGACTCTAGCTGTAAATTATTGCTATTTCTAGCCGGGATTTTATGCTGGGTCGCTTCAAAATCCTGCCATGTGTACTTCAAGTTGCAAATTTAGCCATATTTGGCCAAATTTGACCCTCAATAACTTTCTTTTATTCCAACTACAGGTATCATTCTTCCAGAGAATGATAGATCTCTTCGACCTCTTTCGAGCCATTATAAAGTCTCTGTTTTATTCCCAAGACCTGGCCGTTGAGAATTTTTTTTCCTGACCATCTCGAATGAGATTTACCACCTGGATCGTGCTCTTAACTCCACCTAGATCATGTTCGGGCAGAAAAACGTATGCAGTAATACCCCACTTAGCGCTCAGGATGCGTTCCTGGAAAAGAGAGCGCTAGCTGAAGCAGCACTAAAAGGGGTCGTTATACCATTGTACAAGGGCATGTCAAATAATAAGGACTCAGCACAAAAAGGTCTCATGCATTAAAAAACAGAAGATCCAGACGCTAATACGAAGGATTAAACAGTCTTGAATCTGGCATAATTTCGTCACGGTATCCGGCAAAACTGGGGGACGGTACCGGAGCCTAATTCAACGAAAGCTAATTTCATTTTTATGGCGAAACGGAGCATCGCAAACAACAAAAAAGCCACTTTTCGTCATCTACGAGTCTACAATATCTTTCTTATGGTTGGTCTCTTTCCTTCGAAACCCCCCCCCCCCCCCCCCCCCCCCCTCCAAGAGTGGTTACCCAGAGGGGGAGAAAAAAAGTGTTCTCCACAACCCCGGGGAGATGGAGCTTCAAATTTGGTGGAGCGATTCTATGGTGAGAGAGGAAGAAGTATGCCAAATTTCGTTCCTGTTGATGCTCTCAGAGAGGAATACGAAGAGGTTAAATTTTGCTACGGGAAGGAGTTGAAGAAAGGTAATAGGCGCTACCAAAGCCTATTGATACGGGGGAATATAGCCCTAAAAAATGAAACCTAGTCTTAACGGTTCATCGAGGTCGAATGTGTTTCTAAAATGTTTCTAAAATATTGATTGATATCTCCTTTATCAAATTCCAGCAAGGCACATGCAAAAAAAACGCACAGATATTGCGCCTTTGGATCCTTTCCGTGTTGGTCCCAAGGGGCCATGTTTCTCCTATTGTTGGGGGAATGTGGCCACTTTTCAAAAAACAACCAAAGGTTTTTGAGGTACGTGTGGGAATATGCTGGAACATGCTGAGTACCTTGAAACATAAAGGAGGCTATGCTGTTGAAAAAGAAACATTAAATACATCGAGGACAAGCAAAGTGGTTGACATCATTACCCGACTCGAGCTGTTGTGAAAAGCAGGATTGTAAAGCTGTTGTCTTTGAGTAGCATTGCACGTCATTGGGAGACTGTATCTAGAGACTGGGTGTGTTAGAGGAGCGATCAACCATAGATCAAAGTGAACATTCGCTGTGTGAACTAAGAGGTCTTACGTTGCGGGAAAAATGCTGCAGTTTTTTCATGTATGCATGAATAGTGGCAAAAAAATCACAGAATGTCATTTCAACTTTTTGTACGAGGGATATACCTGCATTAAAATTTTGTGGCATGAAAATTCGTTGCGTACGTGAAACGGATGTCCAGTAGGCGGTGCATGAGGATATCCTCGTGCACCGCCTACTTGCCGAAACGCAATTTTACCATCGATGAGGTCTCACGATGCAACTTCTGTCTATTTGAAGTTTAAAGTTATTGCCGAAATGGGGAATATTTCTGCTCCGGATTCTCGCTGGAAGTCGATAACAGGCGACGCGTAAATTCTAACGAGCTGAAATCCGCGCCGTCACGTGGGTTTCAACTAGTTAGATTTCCGCATTTATTTTCTTTCCCGAAAATTTGGTCCAAAAAATGTTAACTACTTTTATTTTAAATTTATTTCCATGAATATTTCGATAACAGAATACATTGACTCCCGACCTAATATTTCTATATTTTAAGTATAATTTCTAGATTTCTGCGGGCTTGCGCAACGGAGGTGAAGGTGTATGCATGAACATTTTCACCCCTTTCGAGTTCTGCCCGACTGCGTTCGAAATGTGAGAACCTCCCCAAGTCTCGGATATTCCGATGACATCGAAACCGTCGTCCAGTGCCCTACGCCTGAGCTCGTCCATTTTATTACGTAAGCTGCGTGCATTCGCGTAGAAACACTTCATATGCTTCCCTGTCTTTCCTGCATACCAGTACGAGGCGTTCTAAAGCTGCTTGTAGTGGGTGTCCCAACCCCCCCCCCCCCCCCCCCATCTACAACCCTAAAAAAGGCTCCAGAAGAATCTTCTTTTCAGAAGAATCCCACCATCCTACGCGGCGAGATCAAGTAGTGATTTACAACCGAAGTTTCTCTTTGATCCGCCGCACGGAAGTCGCAAGTGTGGTTTTGGAAGTTGGTTGGGCTGAATAACGCGGCATCACCTCATCATTCCCTCCCCGCGCACATTTTGGGGCGGGACGAGTACCACTGGGGATTCTTCCTCCGCGATAGAAGTGAAAGTCTAAAAAATCACTTGCGAACATTCACAATAGGGCTTTTTTCACGTGACGTCACAGCTCGGGAGACACCGCCTCCGCGCCATGCTGGAGTACAGGCAGACGACGTTTGGCAAGAACGACGGTGATATTTTGCTCAACTATGATGAATTTCTCGGGTCTATCCAGGTCTGAGCAAGTACCCACACTTGCAAAGGTGGTTCTCTGAGTCTTTGAGAGTGACGGACCTGCAAAAATGATTATATATGCTGTTTCCCCAATCGGTTGTGTGGTATCCGTACAGGCCTAGATCTAAATCCATGATCAGGAAGGAAGCCCAAAACAGGTGTCCTCGTCAGAGGATTCTAGATCGGGTCGTCTCTTTAGGCCTCAAGTGAGAAGGTAAGACCTGAATTTGATGGCATGTGATGCTCTAAGCGTAGGTACGGGAGAGAGAAGTGAATATTGTAGTTGGAATTTCCTATCATATCGTGGGCTCAGTTCTGTGGAGTCTCTTCCTTCATAGGTCTTCTTTTCGAAACAACCCTTTAACGCCATGATTTTCCGTTGAAAAGATACGACATGGTGACATTGCACAGTCA
>CAJPEV010000204.1:41546-68277 GCA_905338385.1 Darwinula stevensoni | reverse complement strand
AAAAAAAAAAAAAAAAACAAAACAAAAATACAAAAATATTTCGCTTTAAGAGGGTTAGGCCTACCCTAAAATTAAGGAACGCTCGACCTCGACACGTGATATCGAAATGGGCGAAATCGCCTCTTGATATCACTAACTCTCCTGACTCCTGAGCACATGTTGACCGCTGGCAACCCCAACAGATGAGACTGCTGTGCTGTCCGACCAATAGCCTCCTTACAACGGGCCATGACGTCCTAGTGACGTCACATTAACCAGCTGTAGTACGAGTGCCACCACTGTCCCCAGAATGTAGGCCGCCATGCTATATGAGGGGAGGTGTCATGGCTTCACGCACTAGGAGGATAGTCTTGATGACATGGCACAACCCATGTCCTCTTTTGGTTTAAATTTTATTTCCAGCATTCACGTATGTAGACCTAATCCTGGAGAGGGTAGACTCGAGAGGCGGAGGCCTACGCCATCGCATTGGAACTCCGGAGCCTCTCTCGCCTGTCTTGGACCGTGATGGGATTTTCTGTGCTAGTCGGCTTTCTTGGATTCTGACTAAGTCAGTCTTATCTTTAGGATCTTCGTCAATATGGGCGCCATTTTGTCTACTTCCAACGTGTTGAAGTGATTAAGGTAGTCAAAGGAAGTGTTTTTCCGAACGGGGTTGTGACTCAGTTGGGCAACATGAAAATGACCTGTACTGAAGGTGAAGGTTGATATTTTTTTATGTTGGAACGCCAAGAGGCATATGTTGTCAATTATGACATCACATGTAAAGGTCTAGCGTTAATGCAAGATTAGGTAGGCCCTCCCAACTTTAAAAGTATTTTTGCTTGTAGGATATCCATCCACTTCCTCGTTACTTACAGATACATTCCTACACTTATGAATATATACTTTTTTTTTAATCCTTTACAGATCCTATTGAGAAACATGTCATGATGACTTGGAAAGAATCTCTTTTCCTCTTTGGCCTATTAGGCTGTTGCAATGCCTTGTATTTCCACATTGGGGAAACAGAACGGAAATGCTTCATAGAGGAACTCCCCGACGACACCATGGTTGTTGGTAATATCACCTTCTCATCTTCCATGAAAGAATTGCAGGATACAGTGGTTATTGACTATGTAAAGCCTCCAAATGAGAGCTTGGCTTCTACAATCAAACCCAGATGTAAAGACATGATATAGTGCAACTGGGTTTCCATGGTCAGCATCCCAGGAAGCCTTGCCAACATCTGGTTCTATTGGACTCCCTCAGACAGTTATTAATATCCTGATAATGGTTAATTTGGTTTTTGAAGGACTGGCAACATTGGCTATAAAAAGCCTCAGGGATGTCAAGATCTTTCAGTAGTATGGAAAAAGCTGAGAAAGGAATTGGACTCTTATAGTACCTCCTGAATGAATTCCAGTAATTTTTTAATATTTGGCATCATTTAGTTCATGTTGAAATGGCTCTCAATACCTGATTTGATGGAAAGTGTACTTGCACTAACCTTCTCTTCACCTTAACCTAATGCTATGAGATGTATGTTTTTTTCAACAGGAAATTATAAGGTGGAATTATATGACCCAAGAAGCAAAGGATTCATGCCGTCCAACCCTGGGATTGGGATGCATGTTGAGGTCCGGGATCCCTCTGACAAGATCATGATGTCCAAGGTGAATTTTGCACCCCTTAAAATTTCCATGTACAGTGGTTTTAGAGTGACTGTTACATGATAGGCCTGTTTTACATGTATTAAACCTAATATTCAGTTTTTGTGAGGTTTTCATGCACTGGTATTTGAAGGTGTTGTTAAGATAGACTTCGGTATGGTCTATCTAACCCAACCTTGCTACTCTTTTGATCCTCAAAGGGGTCATTAAATGTTGCCTGTCTTCTCTGGAAGAGAGGGGGTAATTTTCCCTTTGACACCTTTGTTAGGCAGCAGTGTCCAACACCTGCGGGAAAGGTGGCATCATGTACAAATGGCCATGATGTTGTAATGTGCATCATGTGATGATTTTGCATCATGCTCTTTATGTTGCAATGATGAATATTGGGTCAGCATTATGTCCACAGAACTGAAAGTCAGCTTTGAATTTTTTGTTTTTACTGGGTCTTCTCAACATAAAAGTGAGAGATATTGGCCTGGCCTATCCCTAATGGCCTCCAAGCCCCATTCCAAGGACTTCACAAGTAGGGTATGCTACCAGATTAACCCCTCAAGTGTGTGTGACATCATATGCTGTTCTCATGCTAACTGATGGACATGCAGCTCTTGTGCTGGAGTTGCCAGAAAAAGTCACACTTGAGAGGCTAAAGGACTGGCAGGAAGGACGTCATGCAGGCACAGCTAGGTTGGGCTGGATATCTGTTTGCATTTGACTCGCCTTCCTACCAGAATCAAGCAACAAAGATTAAGGGTCTCATTGGATATAGATGCCATGAACTGATTCCTTGTTTTAAGCAAGGGAACTGTTGGTTAAGGAGGTCTCAGGTAGAAACACAAACTTTGGGTATTGCAGAGCCCTATAACACGATGTATAAATGACGGAGATTCACAGTAATAGGTTAATTTCATGGGGAATCTGGCAGGACCAAAATAATCATTGGTACCAGTACTTGTGCCCATTCCATGGTGCAAATTTTTTTGCATTGAAATGACTTGTGCTTTGAGAAATTTGGTGAACATTTTTTGCTCTTTAACCCCACTAACAGTGAACCTCTGAAGGGTTGAACAGGTTGAAAGGACTCCCTTCCTAAACCCCCATGAGCATTCAGCTAGGTATGACATTATTACAGGCTTCATTATAAGATGCGAGGACTATTCAAAATCATCACCAAGAAACAGCTATATTCATGAGACTTTCATTAGGAACTTAAATTAAAATGAAATGGAATTGATTTGGGTTTCAAGGTCCTGAGATGACTCCTAGCAGTGAAAACTTTAAAAAAGCCCATATAAAATGAGGAAGAAAGTATCAGGCAGTGTGTGAATTCCATTCACGTCTTTTTATCATCACTTGTGCCCATGAACTTTTTCATTTTGCACCCTTTTGAAGCAATGCCAAGACAGCATTTGAAAACAGTGTCAAACTTTGCCCATATGACTAACTTAGATCAAAGTGTCATGCATAGCTACCACTACAACTTGTGAGTATATGTACTGGGACTAATCAATTGGAATTAGTAAAACTGACCCCAATAATCATGGAAATGATGCATCATGATGTCATATTTAAATCTTAGATACATTTGTGTAGCACTGAAAATGTAATTGGCATCACTACTTGCAAAAGATTACATACAATGTAATCTTGTAAAGATGGCTTCCTCTATTGAAGGGGGAAGGGGGAAGTACATGAAGAATGGCTTCCAAGAAACATCAGAGGGCAGTGGTATAGTTTTTGTGTGCAGAAGATGCAAAACCACTTTATATCCATCACTGGATGGTTGCTGTATTTGGTGAGACTTGTTTGTCCCAGAAATGAGTATATAAGTGGTGCAAATTGTTTTGTAGTGGACACTTTTGTTTTAGGGACTAACCCCAACCCAGACGAGCCAATGTTGTCATAACAATGGTGGACAAGGTAAATAGTGGAAACAGATGCATAATTATTGATGGTGTAGTCACAGAAGTGGGGGTTAGCCATGATGATTATACATGTATGCAATCATCCAAGGTTGCTTCCAGTTCCATTTGGTGTTTGCCAAGGAGATACTGAAGTATCTGACTAAAGAACAGAAATTGCCAGAGTTGTGGTACATGATACAACCTGGTGTCAGCATTTTGATGTTGACACCTCATGAAGAGGGCATCAAGGGACTGGTACTACCACTCTGATGATGACCTGGTAGAGTGAGAACATGGAACCACCAGATGCCAATGTTCCACAACAATACCATAAAAAATCACTCATTGAAGTACTCCTACTGCTCTACCTGCAGTAGGAGTGCTCCAATGAGTGTGCATATTGAGTCACTTGGATCATGTCAGTGTTCATGTTTTCTTTCTGTAAGTTGAAGCATGTTCTTACATTATAATTTTTGTAGGTGTACAGTGCTGAAGGGCGGTTTACATTCACATCACATGAGCCTGGGGAACATATAATCTGCCTGTACTCCAACAGCACCAAGTGGTTCTCTGGGGCTCAGTTGGTGAGTTCATTACCAAAATGAATAATTCCATTGAGGTCAGTTTAGTTTACAGATGCAATTAGGGCTGTCAGAAGGCATCTTTTTTTTTATCAAAGTCACTGTTGACAGTTGGGGGCATTAGTGATTTTATCAGTTATTGCAATGTCCCTTACCCTTTCTCTTGCACAGAAACCTTCCCCCCTAATTAAAAGTCAAATAAAAAACAGAAGCAAACTACTCTGATATGATAATGAGAGGGAGGGATTAGAAGGTGTCACCTACTCAGTGATAATGTCAAGGGATGATGGAATCTGCCAGCAAATTCTCTGCTTCTCCACTGTATTCAGGGGTGGTAAATAACTTTCCCAATGCATCAATAGTTCCGGTTGGCTTATCAACTCTTTCAAAATGGTGATTGTGACACCCCTAGTGCTATATTCCTGAGAAATTTTTACACTGTTTCTGGATTGAATTCCCTGTTGTGGAGGATGGGGAAGACACATTACTTCCAGACAATTTGCAAGATGTTGAGCCTGTTGCTCTGCAGAGCTGTCAAATCAATGGTGATGATTTCCCTTTTGGGATGACCATAGAGAAGGAAATATGCTTTTATTCCCTGTCAAATAAAATGAGGTTAATAACAAGAAAAACCATGGAAAGAAATTCTCCGGTTTTCAAATTTAGTTCTTCTTAGAAAATGGCATCCCATCTTTGAACATCACTGCATGTTGTTGAATATCATGTGTACAAAGACAACTGAAGCCTGCAGGCCCCTCAGTAGGAAGAGGCTTCGTGGAATCTCGACTTCTTGCAGAAATTATTGCACCATTTCAGGCTTATGGATATTTGGCCTCCTAAAAGATTAGGATGGCCACATGCATCAAATACCTCTTCATGGCCTGTTTTCAGCCCTTCTCAGCAGAGGAAGTCCCAACACCACACATTCAATCTCACATGGAATGGACTCAGCATTGCAGAAACAGTAGAGATGGGACAAAAACATTGTCAATTGTGGCTGTGACTCTTGGCTTCACCTCTGGTGGCCAGGGCATATTATAAGAAAAAAGCAGAACTGCACGAATGATTATTAGGAGTGGTTGTTACTGTGCTAAATGCCTCCCTCCCCACCTTCATTTTTTCAATGCTAAAACACCTAAAAAGTGTTGAAATTGTTAAATATTTTCCCCAAATGTTTGTTTCAAATGCTATTCTTGCCCATTTTTGAACTGCACAAATTCCAATTCAAATCTACACAATAAAATATACCCTGCTGGTGGTTATGGTAAGCCTCTACTATATCCCATTCCCTGTCCTTTGAAAAACCTTACTTGTTTCTGACTACTATACCTTGTTATATTGGTTAACTCTTCTCTGCTGTCAGAAACCTAGATCTCCCTGACAAAAATGAAAATTTAAAAGGAGATGCAATCCTTAGCAACAATCTCAATTACCTATCAAGTCCCAGGCATAATCTGTAAAGGAGAAATAATCCAAATCACCATTTGTATGATTTATATGATCATGAGTTTCACCAGATATGAATCTAAGTAAGCAACCTTGCAGGGCTCCACAGATCAGGAATTGGATACCCATGAAGGGTTCTACTAACACTTAACCTTCCATCCAAAGATATTCTGCCAGCACTTGATGGAAGTGATCTTAAAGGGGTGGGGGGGATCATGAAGTATTGTTTGTACACAAAGTAGTAGAGAGTGAAAATCCTGGTCTTTGGTAATGGTAACCATTAGTGTTATTTCATCATAGAGACCTTCTCAAGTTAGTCAGATTGGATTGAAGAATTAAAGCCTCTTTCCTTTAAAGATGTTAGCATGAGAGATATTGATATTTATGAAAGAGGTGTCTGTTTAGCTAATGTTTTGCTAAAGGTATGACTTTTAAGTTGTCAAAAATATTTGATCCTACAGTATTATCACAGCTAGTGTGCAGTGATGCCAACATGAACTTGTTCTATCAATATCTAGTGACATGAAAAATAGCATTCAATGTTTGAAATGACCTGGGAAGTCTTTATTTTAAACAAAAAAATTATTTGTATGCAGAGAGTGCACCTGGACATCCAAGTAGGAGAGCATGCTATAGACTATGCCAATGTGGCCAAGAGTGAGAAGCTGAGTGAGCTTCAGCTGCGCATCCGCCAGCTCCTTGATCAAGTGGAGCAGATTACCAAGGAACAAAATTATCAACGGGTAACAGTGCCCATTTCTTCTTTGTCCCATAAGTCTTCCCTGTTTAGGGACCTAACACCTAAGAACAGTATTTTTGCTTGTTGGCTGTACTCCCTTCTCCACTGTTCAGTCTTGGAAAAACTAATTCTGACTCAAGTTGTCATGAGCATATTTACATTTTGGATCACATTCTTGAGTTAACACAAGTAAATTTGCAAATCATCCAGAGGGAAAATAAAGGCTAGTAATTGCAGGAAAATGTTGCCTATTAGGAGCGAAATACAGGGTGCCCATAAAAGATTCATACAATTTTAATCTTTAATAAATCACAAATGGATGAACATACATGTATGCAGTTTGCAGCAAACAAAAGCTTAATATTTCTAGTTTTATTACATGCATTTAAAATTTTAAAATAAAATGTTAAAACTACTTTTCAGCCTAGTCAGAAGTGAAATGGCAACTCCACAAGAGAAGGCAAGTGCACATTGTGGTTTGCAGAGTTGAAGTCACACAAGTTCAGAACTGTGTACAGCAAGGATCCTCCTGTCTGTGATTCAGCATATCAATAGATGAAGCAATTTAAGAGCACAGGAAGTGTGCTGAAAGAGAAGGGCTCAGATGGCATCTGCAAATCTCTACTGGCAGAGTTGACAAGACCATCTTGGGCTGCACTCAAAGGCTTCCTGTACATGTTCAACATTGGCATCCAATGTTGAAAGCCTGCAGGAGCTCTTTTCTCATAGACAGAAGGATCCTTGCCGTAAACAGTTCTGAACTTGTGCTGCACCTGTGCGACTGACTTCGACGCTGCAAACCACAATGTGCACTTGCCTTCTCTTGTGGAGTTGCCATTTCACTTCCGACAAGTTGAAAAATAGTTTTAACAATTTATTTTAAAATATGAAATGCATATTAAAAAAACTTGAAATATCAAGCTTTTGTTTGCTGCAAACCACATACATATACATTTTCTGTTCATGATTTATTAAAGTTTAAAGTTGCATGAATCTTTTATGGACACCCTGTATAATGAATTCCAGAAAATGGAGGAGGAAAATGAAACTTAAGTGCTCAAAGAGGAAAATCTGCCATTTTTATTTATGGAAGTTTTAGCAGAGATTGTATCAAACCAAAAGGGATGAGCCAACTTTTCCTGCCTGATATCTCCATTAAATTAAAATTATTCCCATTAGCATTATTACTTTTTTCATATAACTTTTTTTGGTATGTAAATATCTGTAGAGAACTTATAACAAGGAAACTTATTGGAAACCCAAGGACATTTACCAGTTGTCACAAGTTCTTTCCTCCATTTTTTGGTTCATATTTGAGTTGTTTCATAGTTTGGATGCAGTAATTTTACTATCAACATATGATGCAGGGTTCTTGATCCCTCATTTAAAAAAAAAATTTTTGTTGTTTATAGCAGTAGCTGAAGTGACCATGTTCAAGTGTCATGCAAGGCATGGTAAAAATTTTTATATTCAAATGGATCCTGTGATATGATATTATATATGTAATAAATTATGTAGGAGGTATACTGATTAGGCATTTCCTTGCTTGAGGAATTGTCATTAATGAATGGTCATCTTTATGGTCAAAAGAAATGCCTTGCCTAACAAGTTTACAAAGATGCAAGGACACTTGATGTCCTTAGCAATGCAATTAGAGAAGACTAGCTACCTCAGAAAAAAGGCAGTATGAAAAAAGTAGAGGCTTGAAATTCCTCTATAATTTAAGCTATCTATTATGCCTTGTTTAATCCTCAGATGTTTAAAAACTAGTGTATTTATTTCTGAATATAAAAGACAAAAATTGTGCAACTGTAAATAAAAATGCTAGTGTATTCCCAATCTACTAGATACATGCCATTTCATGAATTCTGTGTTGTTTTATCTTTTACCTGTTGATTCTGTTACCCAGTATCGAGAGGAGCGATTCCGTCAGACCAGCGAGTCAACAAATCAGCGGGTGCTGTGGTGGTCTGTGACACAGACCCTCATCCTGCTGGCCATGGGAACCTGGCAGATGCGTCATCTCAAATCCTTTTTCCAAGCCAAAAAGCTTGTCTAAGGTCTCTCACCACATCAAACGTGTTCCATGAATGTTCTTATCACTGAGAGTGTGTCTGTCCTTTTGAGACCTAGATGCAATTTGTGACTGGAAAAGTTAAGTTATGAATAAAAGACCTTTATTGACCACAATCAAGAGTTCCAATGCACAGTGTCATGTTCACTTCTTGACACTTGATTTTCTCAATTAACCCTTATCTAGGCAAGAACAAAATTTTGCATTTTTCCCTTGAAGAAAATCAAAAGTTAAATTTGTTTTTGGATGTATATGTCTATGAAAGATGTTTAAATTTTTGAAATTTTTGAAAAAATTGCCTGAGAGTAATGCAATGAAACATACCTTGGAGAGTCCAATGGACTCCTGTTTCCTGGATAAGGTACAATACATCATCAGCCATCAGGAAGCATAGGGAATGTGATCTTGGTGCGATTACATCTCTTATTCTTGTAAATTAATACAAACTGTTTGGCAATCCCTATTCCAGCCAGCAGATTTTACAGTCCGGTATTTTCATCCTCACTAGCACCTATCCTTACTCAGGGTCAAGGATGTTATTTAATATTTATGCTTGGTATGTACTGTACTGTACCTCAAATTTTTTTTTCCAGAAATCAAACCAATAAGTCTTTAAGGTCTTGGTACAAAGTCAATTGTATTGAAACCAAGAGACAGGAGATCCATCTTGGGGAGGTAAATTCACATGTATTTGAAATTGAAGCGGCAGAGGGCCTGAGGGAGAGAAGAAATCACTGGCCCATATCCTTGGCTGTTGTCATAGAGTTCAAAGAGAGGGGCAGCAACCAGTTTGTAGTTACGGGGCACAGCAAACAAAGCCTTCTCGCCCAGTTGGACAAGAAACATCTTCTTGTGTTCCTTGGGCTTGGTGATGTGTGGTGGGATGTAGGGATACTGTGGTGGCTCAAAATTAGGTCGCCACCAGTTGCCAATGGTGTCCTCAACAATCCAGTCCGGTGGAGCCCCATCTTGGCGGCCTAGGGTCTCAGTTAAAAGTCTCTTGAGGCCCTCAATCTCATCTTCATCATTGTTCAGCTCCCCTCCAGGCAACTTGAAAAAAGTGGTACCAAGCTGGAGGAGTAAAACATGTGGGAGTCCATGCTCATGGACAAGGAGAACCTGTAAGAAAGACATGCAGCGCTTTTCAAATATTGTCAGAGTATGATGATTTTCATAGCTAATACTGCCCCCAATGAGGAGACTAACCCCTTCTGAGTAGTTGCCAGAAAGCCCCCATAAGAAAGAAAATATCCTATCCTCCCTTCTTATGGGAACATGTAGTAAAAATGAGTAAAATTTTTGTGCAAGCCAGAATTAAAATTGGTTTCTGAAAAGAGACAGTGCTAGTCAACAACTAATGAGAAAGCACTCTTTTACATTTTTTGTCATCATTGAAAAAAATAATTAATCAGTTAATCAGCAAATAATGAAGCAGAGGTTTATTAAACTCATTCACAGGTTTTTCAGAAACTTTATCACAGGAAAATAATCAAAATAAAAGGAGTGCATAGGCAAAAAAAAGAAAAAGAAAAAAATACTTTTAAATATATATATTTCCAATTCTAGGAAAACCTTATTTGACTTGGGGAGAAATCAATGCAACTGAGACCATGTTTCCAGAGAGCCAAGGTCATGTACCAAGTTTCATCCAAATCAGAGATCACCTGAAAAAATTTCCTCAAAGTGTATCAATTTTCATGTGGAATAAACCATAAGAAATAGTACAATGGGGGAACAGAAGAATGACATCATGTTGACACCCTAAATAAAGTCCAACTAATTGTTAGACAATCATTTAGGGATATATAAAATGTATGTTTAAGCCAAATCTAATGGAATTTGGATTAGGCTTTTGTTCAGAGTTAGCTCAGGGTGAAAGATTTTTGCCTCTTATTACCAGTTGTTGAACTGGTTCTGCATCCTACATTTCCAACATACACATAATCAAGTGGCTGGCTGACTGTTTTGAAGAAAATTTCACACCAAGATGTTCCCATTGCAAGAGCTTAACCCTTTTAGTGCCCTTGACAAATTTTTTGGCCATATGTACTCCTGCTTAAATCGCCCAAGGCCTATTTTTCAGCCACAGCTTTTCATTAGGTTTCTTCCTTCAAGTACTCGGGGTTCTTGCTGCTATATGGCTTTAAAAAAAATCAGCCCACAGCATTTTTGGAAGTTGCACACCTGGCCGAAAATTCGGCCACACAACACTAAAAGGGTTAAAACTAGGAGAAAACAAAGTTTCAAATTGATCAAAATTATAACCAGCTTGTTTACTGCTGATGACACATGTCAAAAACTAATAATATCATCACTCATCAGGAGTGAATGTGTTTATAATTTCCATGGAGAATACTACTACTACTAGAAAAAAAATTTTTTTGTCATGTTTCTGACTGGGAGAAACTGACCCCTTCAACACTCCGGCGTGTGCCGACCTTGACGAACTCCTCCCTCATCCTCTGAAAGCGAGCCTGGACAGAAGGATCTTTCTCATAGAGGGGATCCTTGGTTCCAAAGGTATAGTTGGTGAGTGGGTAGAGGCTAATGCTGCGATTGAGTGTGAGGTGACTCTTGTCAGCCATGGGTGGGGTTGTCCCACTCATGTTGGCACTCTTGGATGTTCTTGGCCATCCGTGACCAGGGCCTCCCATCATGTGACACCTAGAGTTTCTCTTTTCACAACTGATTTCCATGAATGACAATGGCATCAATGTCAAAAAAGTACTCTTAGCACAAAATAAGGGCTAATGAATAATTGACCAATGCTTTGCATTCAGAAATTCAACTATCAGGAGGTTTTTCCTAAGTCTCTTTGATACTCAGCTGCAGAGGGGGAGAAATATATTGTCCCACTCTGTACTGATTGTTAGTTGTTCATCATTAGGATTTCTTTAGTGGGTTGCTCTTGACCTCAATGCTTTGATTCTGTTCCATTTGCATAGTGAAGACTGGCAATTCTGCATCATTCAATAAGGGTATGATGGTGAACTGAAACAATGATACTGAAATCAGGATATTCCTCTTAGAAGATTATAGTATGACCTAGGGCTAAGGGTAAGACTGTGAAGATATTAAAGAAAATTGTGAATACTATTGAAGAATAGAGAACTATTGGCTATGGATGAAAAAAATATAATTCATTTACTTTTCAAAATAGACCACTGTGTGAAAAGAGTTGAAGTACTGGTTGCAAAATGAGCCTATATGTTTGTTGTTGAGGCCTGAGCAATTGTTTCTTTAACATATATTCCTGGGGGAGCTGGCTGCCTCTTTTTATTGGCATCAAAGAATACCAAAATCTGCTGAAAATGATTGTAAATTCTGTAGAGGTCTACAATTAATAATTGTTATTGGCAAAAAATTTCACAAGGGATTAGAACCAGGCAGTCAACTTAAAACTAGGAGGACCTATCAATGGGAAACCAATAACTTTGAAAGCAATGACAATTACTCAAAAGGTCATCTATCCAGTTCATGCGATACATATTGGCAAATACTTATGTTTAGATGATGATTGATGAGATTGATTCTTTCTTTTGGAAGAATGCAGCAAAATGAATGCAAACCAGTAAAAACAAAAGTATTATACATAATCCTATCATACACATCCTCTCATATTGCTTATAGGAACAGAGGAAGCAACGCTTGCACATCAGTACCACGACTGAGTACTCTGACCTTAATGCTTCTGAAAGTAGCAGATGACATCTCATCTTTCTGAAGCAACATTTCTCTAGAAAATTCTGAATTGACCTTGTGCTGGACAAGGAATAAGAGAAAGACAATCATTTTTGTATTTATCATGAGTCTTCAATGAATGCAATAATTGGAGGAAAAGTGATTCCCCCCAAAGAGTGGGGTACAACAGCATGATGCATCACAAACATGAAAGCCACTCTTTAGCCTACTTGAGGCTTAAAAAAAAAACTAATGAGTGGGCCAAATGAGGCCTGCAATGTCTCAACCATGTCTTGAGTCCAAATCCAACATTATGGTTCTACAGACCAAATTCCAGAACTTTAGGTAGTCTGCTCAAACACAACATGAAACTCATTGAATATACAAATAAATAAATAATTTAAAATGAATGAATGCACGAGGTAAGTCAAAGGATCATAAATCAACCAATAAATAGTTCTCATGTAAGTATGATTCTCAATCCCAGAATATTTTTTTCAATGAAGCATATGAGGTTTCCATTTCATTAACAAAAACACTTTCAATTTTCACTATTCTCAAAAAACAGGTCACCAATAAAAAGTAACTTCCAAATGAGCCATTAGAAAAAGGAAGATATACAGATAATCAATAGCTTAGAGCAAAACTTTACATACAAATCATTATGTCACTTGGAAATAACTTTTCCTCAAAACACAATTGGCAGTATCCTTTGTATTAATTTGATAGTCTTATGACTAAAAATTTCTTTATATTTTCTTTCTTTAAGCATTATTCAAATTGTTACAATCTCAAACTGTGTTGTTTTAATACTGGACAACTGAAAGATGAATCACATTTAAACATTTCACATTGGTAGGTATTTCATCTTGAAGGACCTCTTAGCAAGATATTTACTCATCATACATATCATGCTCTCCTTTTTCGAGGCCGTCCCCTCCTCCGCTGCAAGGATGAGGGCACAGCAATTCCTTGCTGTCTCATGTGCCTTACAAAGTGCTTAACTGGCAGCTTCTTCTGCTTCTTGGCTGTGATTTGGGCTTGTAGCAGTTCTTCCAGCTGGGTTCCCTGAGATGCCAACATGGAAAGAAAGGTCTTGACAAAAGCATCATAGTTGTGTGTCCGTCGACAGTCATCCACGCGGTACTTGCGTCGCTTCTCCATCTCATCCTTCAATTTCTCCTCGTGCTGAGTGATCTCTTCATCCAGGGATCGAATGAAGGCCACCAGGTCCTTCACACTAAAGCCTTCCACTTTGGCTCCTTCTTCACTTCCTGACTCATCAGCAGGGGAAGATAGAGATTCTGTCTCTGGCAAACCATTCATTGCTGAAGCACTAGGCGACAGTGAGGTCACTGGTTTCAAAAGACCTTCCATTTCAGGTTCCTTTGGGGTGATTGTGAAAGTGTGCAGCTTCTCTCTCAGTGCATTCACAGCAATTTCTTTGTTTTTTCGTAGGTTCCGAAGCTTCGTGTTGTAGGACATACGTCTGTCAGAGACCACAGCCATCAGGTTGAACCGAATGTCACTAGTGGCATTGGTGAGACGATGTGTGATCACAGATCGAAACTTCTCAGTCCAGTCCTCGCCCTGATCCCAAGGACCATGATCAATTGGGAATGGCTTCAGCCCATCCAATTCATAAAGGCGACCCTTAATTGGCACATAACTCACAAAGTGAAAGGCTTCTGCAGATGCACGTCCAGAGGAAGGCAGATGTGAAGACGCTGAAATGATTCGTGGCCGTCTTGCCTGTGGGGAAGCATGGGCATTGTGAGCATGGGCCAGTTCAGGAGTATTCCCAATGGCCCAGCCTTTATTCTCTGGGCTCATCCCCCCAGTGAGTGCTTGAAGACGAGTCAGGGTCCCTCCCAGGTGGATCCCAGACCAGTTGAGCAGGACTGAGAGCAAGGCATGTGTTGCACAGCTGTTAGGCACAACCTGGTGGGCAAAAAACATGTTGTTGATGGTGTCCTCGTCTCGCACAAACGTCTCATCGTCCTCTGCCATCTTGCGTCTTGATCGGCGCTCCTCTATCCACCGAAACAAGAAGATGAATCCATATACTGGACCATCAAAGGGTTTTTGGATATCATAAATCTCCTCCACTTGTACCCCTTTCACACCAAAATCTTCTAAGAGCAGTGTGAAGAGACCTGGATCACTCTCAAGCTCAAGCCACCCCTCAGTCAACCTATTGATATCCACAGGCATGGTCTGCCTACTGAGCAACCTAGGAGGAAAGCATTTTCATTGAATGAGATCATGAATTGCTCGTTCTGACATGTCCAAATTTATAATGCATGACTTCTTTAACCAAGAAAAATCTTCACTAATTACTTCATTTAATATGGACACCAGAAATCTCTGTGGAAAATATAAAAAAAAACTTGCAGGTATCAGCAAAAAAGAGGAAAGTACAAATACATAAAAATGGAGTACCAGACTGCACAACTTCTTGTACCTGTAAAAAAAAAAGCCTCATAATTCATGCAACTTTTTTTTTGGACAGGACCACAAAACATTTTCTGGAAATGGCCTGTTCCAACCATTTCAAACAACCTCTGAACTTAGTTGACAGCAAAAACCTATATCAAGAGCAAAACCAAATCAACTAAAAATTGACTATACCTTCATAATATGCATAACTTACTTCAGATGTTGGAAAGCATTCCTGTAGATTAGCTTTGATGCAATTTCCAGATGATCTCTAGAAGGACTCCTTCTGATGCAGGTGCTGGTATGTGGATGTAGAGAACATGTAGATCTATGTGATGACTACTTCTTCCAGTAGTCCCTTTCTTTAACCTTACCACACTAACCTGTGTGGGCAGAGGCCAATGCCTCAAAATACTAATGTATGACAGCAATTACCACTACATTGCCAGAACAAGATCCACCAACCTAAATGATTGGTAAAAGTCATCCAGTCACAAGATCACTAAAACAGGACTATTTTAGGAGCAATATTCTGCAAGAAATATGGACTCTTAAAGTTCAGGAAATTAACTCTTGGAAGTCCAAAGATGTTGAAGTGGTAGGTGAAGCAAAGGGAAAGTAGATTGAAGCAACTCCACCCTTGGGCTTCCAAGGGTTGAATGAGACACACAGATGTGGATGTTCAGCTTAAAATCTCACCTGGATCACAGCTGTAAATTCAAAACTAAGAAGTTGAAAAGGGGGATTTCAGATTGGTTTTCAACTGGATTGGAGCTGGAATTGCCTACTGGGAGTTTATACAGTTGAAATAGCACTAAATTCATGGCTATGATCCAGCCAAAAATAATAGCTGTTTCAAACTAATATAATAGGATGAGTAAGTTTGTTGATGACATACAAGCTCTAGTTCCTAATTCATAGTGTGAATGCAGCAAGCAAATAACATAAGCTTAGATCTATTGCATAAAAGGAAAAAGATAATGGTCAAATAACACAGAAGTGGAAGGAAACGAGACAAGCACGATATCAGCATAATGGCTTCTCCAAAAACCCAAGTACAGTCCTGGTTGGTTAGTGTTGTTTATACCTAAAATTTTATTGCTTTGTATATTCATAAAAATCAATATATAAGCCACAAGTAACTAGTGCATTGTATAATCAGCCCCTACCATAACTGGCTTTGAGACCTGATGCCCCCATTGACAAAACAAAGGTAGCATTGCAGATGTAAGCAACTTGACAGTAGGCGGTTACGCTACCACAAAAATATCTATCTCTAGGAGGGGTAGGCCTATCCTATGACGATGAACGATCAACTTTGCGCCGGGTCGTCATACTGTGCGAATTCGCCTCTTGACGCCTATAACCAAACTTTAAAGCTTTGAACCGCGATCCTTAGCGGATACCAGAAAAATACCATACTAGCAAGTGAAACAGTTCTACCCGCCTCGACAAGTGGGATGTGATGAATATTGTGTCACGTCAAAATCCTTAAAATTGTATTGAACAAGTCCTACCGTGACCAGCACACAGACCCAGGCTGCCGCCGCTTCTCAGCCCAAGCTCACTCGTGGGGGAAGACATGACCAGAACAGGGTAGTTCACGGAGGGGACCAGAGTCTTCCCTGGAATAGGGGCTCAGTCAAGAACGCATTCCATCTAACGTTCTCAAAGTACCCAAAATAAATTTTAAAACATTTTAAATGCGTTAGCAAAACTGTATTATGTCTAACATTGAATAAAGCAGTCCGAAAGAACTCGGCATGCGTTATTGATCCCACCCGCACATTGGCATCCCTACAAACTTGGGACGGAATCAGCAAAATGTCGATTTCGGCTGCCGTTGGAGACCACGTGTTCCAGACCTGGTTTCGAGGTTCGAAGGTTCCATTGGGGACGTCAAAAGGCATTTTTGCCCCTTAGGAACGTACCGTGTTCACGGCGCGGCGCAGCACCTACACCTAACGCGTTCCACGCATTCTATACCAGACAAGTAAAAAAAGTGATACTGCAACCGCGGTTTCGCTTGAGGTTCACGAGACTTGAATTGATTATTTCGCGTAACGCCTCTGCCATCAAATATGAAAAACCTACTACCGTAGTAGGTTTTTATCCCCATGTTATCGATCCCTCTCATGATGGATGTGTGGATACCCCCCCCCCCCGTGCGTTTTTTCTCTTGAGCGAATACTACAGTCCAATGCTTCTAGATGTCTCTCATTACGTGTTATACACACACCTGCATACCAATATGCACTCACGTGACGGGAGCACACCCGTATCTGTGCTGCATGACAGGCGAGCCCTTCATTCCGTGTGCTCCGATCACTGTCATGCAGGGCCGCCCAGAGGTTTCCATAGGCCCAGGGCAAAACTAAACCGGAGGCCCTTTGGAGGCCCCCTTCAGGCTCCTTGATACGCGAGGATCGGGGTAGATTGTCTTCACTGCCCCCTCCTCCCCTCTTCTTCTGGGCGACCCTGTTGTCATGTTCCTCACGTATGCGAGAGCGAAGTTTGCCCACACATCCTCGCCCATGTCTGAGACTATCTAGAGCAGTGGTCCCCAAACTTGTTAAGGCGAGGGCCTCACAGAAACTTTGGTCAACCTTGAGTGGGCTGCACTAATAACGATAGTCAACCTAGAGTGGGCCGCATTGAAAAATATGCAACACTTCTGCATGTTTAACCCTTCATCTAGCCATCAATCTCGCGGTCAAGCTACTCTAAACCAGGAAGTCCTACATAAAAAATGAGCAGCAATCGAAAACTGCTTATTCCTGACGCATCCACCCACACCTCGCGCAGTCACGGAAACTGCCGGCCGCTACTTGGAGTCAGGGCTTATGTAAACGCATCGGTTCTAGGTGCTGCTTTGTTACAAGTTGTATTTTCGATAAATATTCCTCTCTTTTTTTTCTCCTTAACTTCACGTACTTGCGAGGAAATACTTTTTTTTTTCCTGCAGTATATGGATGCTCCGAATTGTAGACAAGTTTAGGCAAGGTGCACATCTAAATACATAATCATAAAAATTTTAGCAAGTGTTTGAATATCTAAAAAAAAAAAACATGACTGAACTTGCTAGTCCTCAGCGAAGGATTCCTAATTTGGAATTTAGAAACGTGATCGTCGCGATTATTCTTGAGTGCCGATAAAACGGTTAAAAGTGAAAAAGTCAATTATTGTTTACTCTTAGTGGGCCGCACTTTGAATACCACTGATCTAGAGACTCCGAGCGAGAGACACGTGTGTAGCTTCCACAGTGGCGTATTCTGGCTGAAGGGTCAGGGGGAGCAGGGCTACAGAGCGGGACGCCAAACCCCACCCGAAAGATATAAAGGGAGAAAATTGTTACCTCCCGGGGGGGGGGGGGGGGCGGCTGCCTCCCCGTAAAATACGCCATTGAGCTTCCACCTTCCAAGATTTCAGAACGATTGTTGCGGTAGTACATGGAGCTGCATTCGTTGGCGGCCACCTGTACATTTCATGGATTGCTCGAACCGAAGCTGGAATCGATTCGGTGGAGGTTGGTGCTCTAAAGGTTCCCTATATCCTCCAGATGTCCACGCGCCATGAATCCCACGTGAATCACATGAGATTCTGCCTCGTTCACTTCTCCCGTACTTTCCCGTTCACCCCGGACAAGAGCGATCTTTATCTCATAACCCCCTTCGCACTGAATGGGGTTCAGATTCAATACCCATATAAACTGGAAAATGAGTCCGGCTTTGGAAAAAGTGGGTGCCACATCCCTCATCAAGTAAGAAGCCAAATAAATAAATAAATAATTTTAACCTCATGATTCTTATTCAACTTCACTCTAAAAAATGCTGGTTCCTGTTTGCTTTCACGTTGCCCAATACCAGAGGTGTGCAACCTTTATCGGCAGCGGGCCGCATGGAAATGTGTGACTTTCGACGCGGGCCACAGAATGCAAATGAAAAGGCTCCCCTCTTTTGTCCTCGGGGCATATGAGGGCATAAGGTCGCGCTGATTGGCCTATCATCCTTACCTCCTCCCCACCCCTAGGAAATTCCAACGTCCAAAAATAGCCCTTGGCATTGAGAACCTACTTCCTCAGGACATACGTAGCATTGCCCGCATGAGGAAAATAAGAAGGAAGTGAAAGGACTCGGTCTATTTCTTGTTATCTAAGGGATGACCAAAATTGCGATGAGCCTTCGGCCGCCAAGAAACTCATCTGTTATCCCATTATGCATTACTGGGCCGCAGGAAGCAGGCCCACGGGCCGCGGGTTGCGCATCCCTGCCCTATACCCTATTGAAGAAACTAATTAAGTTGTCCAGATACACAGATACGCTGTGTCTCTCTCCCACCTTCACGGTCTTGTGAAAGGTTACGTCGTGAAGAACGTAACAGACAAACCAGTTAATTGTCAGATGAACTTCGACGACATAGAATCATTTTCTCTCCACCCGCATCGGTTTCATCGAGGAGACTTTGCATTTTGTCGATGAACTGGGCAAAGATTCATCGTTTCGTTCGGTACTGGACGGACATTGGGATCGTGAACGGAATCGCAACCCTTGCCATCTCGGACGTCCCGCTCCGTCAGAACGCCCGCAGAAAGGGACACGGTCGACGAAATCATTATGATGATATCGGTCTAGGACAGACCTTGCATCCTTTGCTAAGAAGTTTCGGTAACCCGTTCTCGAGAGGACAGCAAGGGATGTAGAACGTATGTCGTCATTCATGGCGTCACCGCAGTTTTTAAAACGCGCGAGGAAGGCGTCTAAGACATGAAGGGGCACTTTCAGCCGTTCTCGAGGGAACGTCATTGCGGCGCAAAGCCAAGCTCCACAAATCAGGAATCGCGTGGTCTGTGACTCAGCGTCTGTCGTGTGGATTCGTTTGAGTCAGTCCTCGTTTGGAAGGCGAATGCATACCTGTGTCGTGCTGAAGCTGGCACCTAATATAATCACAGTCAAAGGCCTACCTGTTTAAGGTGGCCAGATTTCTGTGTCGTGAAAACGGGACACCATATAAATACTTACCCTTGCCTCTTAAAAAAAAAAAGAGTGTATTTGATCACTGACAAATATATTTATTGTAGAAACATGAATTAGAACTGGTATTCTTGAAACTGGAATTGTGCTTTCAGCATTTTACTTATCAAGGGAGGAAAGTGGAACTGTCCCTTCGGGGCGTCTGGTCACCTTCAAGATACGTTATACAGGGTTTCCCTCTTGAAAGTAGCCCGGCAAGTAATTCCGCATTGTTTCCTGTTGGAAGCTATCTTTCGCCAGAGTTGCGACGGTTTCTTGTGGTCCCGCAGGAGAGGCTCAAAGGCGCATGCGGTCATGACACGTGTGGCAGGTTGGGTGGAAGGGGTCAGTCGAGCTGCGAAAGCTTCCAGAACGGTACGAGTTTGTGTTTCTCGAAGTAGGCAGTCGGTGTTGTGAGCAATGTGGTTTTCATTACGGCAGCGGATTTTTATTCTTGAAAGTTACATTGAAAGCAAAGTTCGCAAGATTAGTGGCGAAAAGCTTGCGGAGAAGTCATTTCGAGGGGAAGGAAATTTTTCTAAATGAATTTTCTCTCTTCGACACTTTCCTAAAGTGGGACAATCGGGCGTCCTGCTTAGGACGCCGGGACAGGTGGTCTGAAAGTGGGACTGTCCCGCCTAAATCGGGACGTCAGGTCACCTTATACCTGTTATCCCGAGGAACGAGATCGCAAGATCCTTTTTGTTGCAAGAGGGGTGATCGGAAAGCCTTTGAGGGCGACTGCCAACATTTCATTTCAATGTATTCCTCGATTAAAGATGGTTTCTAGGTTTTTTTTTTTCCTTTAATTTTCTACCACAGGGTCTGTTGAAGGGGTTTTAAATTGAGACGAACTCTGATTAATTTTCTAACCTCTAAGGAGTCGATCTCCAAGCAGGTCTTTCAAAGAAGGGTCAGTAGGTCTATCCTCTTCGCTTCCGAAGGTTCTGCTGGAAAGGTCTTTTGTCATTTTTAAATGTAGAAAATTTTAAAATGCAATATCTCAGAGTTAGGTTTTTTGAGTTCTGATCGTCTTGAACTGGGAAGGCGATACGTGTGCTGCATGTCGTCGGCGCGAAAGCTCTGAAACTATTTAGTTTCCTCTCGAACTCCGTGACTCGATTCATGAACTCTTGCTCAATTTCAGAGGGTGTTCAGACCCAGAAGACACCTCTTCCCCCCCCCCCCCTCCCTGGCTTCGTCCCTGCCAGGTGGAGAAGGGAAAGTCTTATCCAGGAGGAAAAAATATCACCTGAAGGTGATATTTTTTTTAAAACGCATTGAAACGATTTAAAACGGTAAAAACGCATTGAAAAGCAGAAAGGGGTTCATGAACCCCTTTCTGCTTTTCAATGCGTTTTTACGTGCTGAGCGTTGTCTGGGTGTCTAAAAAGCAGATAGGATGGAATTTTACCTACTGTCGTCCGCATCTTGTCTAATGTCCGATAGAATTTTCCCGATCATTCGCCATTATTGCAACGGCACAGGACAGCAGTAACAGAGCAGGACGATAGTAACAGACAGGACACTACATAAAAGGTTCCTCTCCCATCTCTCCAATTTCGGTCCATGCTTCCATTTTCGAAAGAGAAATCGCATATTTCTTTACAGGAGAGGGGCCGTTCAAGAACGACAGTCCACATCCCATCGTTTCATCGGATTACAGTCATAAAAAATTAATATTTGGCTCTTCGGCAAAACTGCATTATCTTCTGCAGTTGGAAAACAGTTATTCATCGGGAGATTTGAGGGTGGGTTAAAAGTATGTGAATCTCGATCAATTATTTAGGTTGCGATTACGGTTGGCAGCCCGAATACATACACAGTATATACTAGTCGAAAGCCTGAGTACACATAGGGTGTTTAGATGCTAACCGATGACGCGGACCATTGGATGGGAATAGTTTGGGAGAATAGGCATTCTGATGAGTATTCGTAGTGGAGCTGAGATATAGGGTGTCCCACTTGAAATTAACCCGGCAAGTCATTCCGTCTCGTTCGCTATTGAAGGCGTCTTCAGTCATAGTTGCGATAGTTTGTTGTGGCACCGCAGGAAATGTTAAAGATTCATGCGGTCATGACTCGTATGGCGGCAGACTGGGAGATAGGGGTTAGTCCAGCTGTGAAAGCTTCCAGTACGGTACGCGTTCGTGTTTTTCAAAGAGCAGTAAGCAGTCTGTGTTGTGAGCTATGCGGTTTTCATTGCAGCGGCGGATATTTATTGTCGATAATTGAAAGCAAAGCTTACAAGATTTGTTGTAAAAATTTCGTGGAGAAGCATCCCGATGTGAAAGTGCCAGCAAAACGCGCCAAACTAAAATGGCAAAGTGGCGGGAAAGAAGTTCCGTACGGGATGAGACACCGACTCGCGTTCGAACCGTGCGGAATGAGGAAACTGCTCATGACATACAAACACGAATTGAGGATGGCATGCATAGAATTTTTAAAAGCTTACGAATGACCGTCTACAAAATCACTGTCGAAGTTCCCTCGTTCCGCATGAGTCTTTAAGCATTTCCTGCGGTACTACAACTATTGCAACTATGACGAAAGACGGCCTCCAATAGCAAACAAGACGGAATGACTTACCGGGTTTCTTTCAAGTGGGACACCCAATAGAAACTGCCCCCCCCCCAGGTCCTGCCCACAGCCAATGTTTAGTCAGTAGACCGAGGCTAGGAGGTAGGGCCTTGAGAGTCAAAATTACCGCATTCATATCATACAGGATCAGCAATGAATGCGTTCATGGATGGTTTCAAAGTCATACTCCGTTTATATCCGTTCCAAGGTTTCCACTCGACTCTGTCTTGGGTTATCGCGTTAGGACAATACGGTCATCTATAATATGGACTATGGACAAAATTAGAGATCGCGCATCATTCTTCCATTGTATGGTAAGGCCCAATTTACATTGTTTCCGGATGGAATTCGAACCCCCCTATAGGGGTGGTTCCATCGACTGCAGGTAGTGACATCTTACAAACGGGTGGTTAAGTCTATTACCCGATGGGGTAATACCCGATTACTCTGGAAATTTGTGTTCTCTCCATTCTCCTCTATAGGGGGTGGTACAAATTCAATCCGGAAAAGGCGTGGAGAATCGTGTTCGATTCTGAAGGTTGGCAAAGAAAAGGGATCTAACGACGCTCGAGGGGATTCAGATGCGGGTCACTCGAATCATAAAATATGGTTGAGACTCTACTCGTTCGAAAGACTGGTAACGAGGGGACTTCGTCTAGGCTTCCACACGTGATTGTGGGAATCGATCACGTTGAGCGAGATAGATATTTCCAACTCCAAGGTAACTGCAGAACGAGATGTAATTGCTTAACTTCATATTAAACTCTGATCGCGGAATTCTTTACTCGTCGTGTAAGTGCAGTGTAGCATGTGTGCATGAAATGCGTTTGTTGTGGTTGCCCCGCGCCGTGACAAGCTTTAACATGGGGTTAGATGCCTACACGGCACAACAAATAAAAGAAGCAATTTAGCTGAAATTGACATGGCTATATACTTCCACGAAAAAATAGCAAGTTTAAAGAGCAGTAGGCCTATCATATCTATGAACGCAGGATCTCGACCCAGGACGTGATAAAGGTCAAGTGTTTCTCTTAATATCTCCGTCCAAACCTTGAACCATGCCTAGGCTGTCAGCGCACAGCGGGTTAAGTAGGTGAGCGCAAAGACCTTGGGTGAGCGAGCACTGCAGTGATGCCGCATTAAGTGCTTACGGAATAGAAGAACGTGATTATGGATACCATGGCGACAGTTTCACCGTAAGTAACAACATAATGTGATGTGTAAATTTAAGAACAAATTGAAAGATGAACTGGGATTAATCTGTAATGAAAAGCACCGCTTTCAAGGCGTCTGCATCCTTGGAAAGAGGGCGAAACAAACATGGCATGGCAGCGCACTGGATTCACACTAGCTGCATACCACACTATCATGATTCAAGGTGTCATGGCATTACGAGTCATGGGCTAGTGATGACTGTACATGGTCTGCAGTGCTTGACGCGCACAAGACTCTGGGTGAGTCCAAGCCAGTGATAAGGTGCGCATAGGCCTAAGCTTACTAAGGGCTAGGCTAAGGGATGCTTTGAATGATGTATTCATACTTAACGTTACCATGAGACGCTATGGCATTACAAGGAACTCGCCAAAAGGTCAGACTTGGCAAATGCCCGAAAAGGTCCACCCGTAGTTGAGTTTACAGGCTTAAACTTTTAGGCATAGTTATAATGTTAAAGCGAGAAGCTTTTGTTGCTGCCTCTGGATTGCAGTTTCAACTGCTGTTGGTGGGCTACAAGAAAATATCGGCTTCGTTCAAATGGGTGTGCAAATCGGGAATGCTCTGCAGCTTTTCCTATGCAGCTGGGATGAAACTACATGTGATGAAAATCATAGGTTACTTTTTACACAATGTTGAATTGACAAGGAATGACCTATGTGTGTCCCAGTCCCAAAGTGTTATATCAGTTTTGTTAGAATAATAGTGAATTTGAACTGATGTTAGTTCTGCTCGCAGGTGATTATGACTTGTACCATCATGTCAAAATTGGAGAAAGCTATAGAAGTGGGATCTCTGATGCCTTTAGATTATCGTCATGCATCATGAATGAATATGCTCTATTTGAACAGGTCCTTCATGTGTCATACTTTTCTTGTTTAAAAACTGGGAAAATGGAGTCCTGGAAGGTGTCCAAGAACCCATTTATAGATGAGGATGATGATGATGAAGGTGTAAAGGATGATGAATTCCTTCATCATGCCAAGTCTGGGAGTTCTGGGTATATGTTTCCAGAGTATATGACAGATGAACAGAAAAAAGCAGCTATTTATAAGGAAGAGCTCCTAAAACAGAAGAGATCAATTGAGGAACGGACCTTGCAGTCTTCTGCTCGATCTGTGGGACTCATTTATGACAGTGAACGTATTGGCACGGAGACAGCTCAGGTATGTGATTTCACCTTGTTTCAAGTACAAGGTGCCACCATCAGGCAAGCACCACATGAATCTCTTTTGCTTGACTGTACCTTGTATGTGTTTCATGAATAGGCATATGTATAAGATACTTCATTAACATTTATTCTAGGTTTCATGACAAATCATATTGTAAAATGAATATGAATGTAAACATAAGAATGGTTCTACAGAGTGTAGATGCACCAAATGACATCTCAAATTGAATAGAGGCTCTTCTGTACTTGCAAAAACTTGAGATAGTCCTCTGAGGTACTCATGGTTCCCTTAATTTGTTTCGAATGATGTACATTTTATTTTAAGAAAAATTTTATTTATAAGGATTAAATTATGTCAGAATTCTATTCTTTCCATTTCTCATGATAAGTTAAGTCAGAATTGATTTTGTTGCTTGTAAAGCTTCATTTGTATTTGCTTTGTTCCAAATATCCATGTGTACACATGTCTATTGAGTTCTTTTTAAAAAACTGAGTTGGTCATTTTCTTGGGCTGGTCCTAGGCTGTTGCCCAGGACAGTATAAAAAGAGTCTCTACTTCTAGCTCCTAAAAAAATGGGAATCCTAACTTTCTTCCATAATAAGAAGCTCTATTGGTAAACCTTCGTGTTGGAACTTCATTCTCCTTTAATTCCTCCCCCCCCCCCATGCAAAAAATGAGTATCATATGCATGGATGTTATTCTGCTTTGATATTCTAAGAATGTCTCTTCTTGGCATTGCATAGTCTTAGCATCTTAAATTTACCATGATAGGCTCAAGTTTGGAGTATATTTGTCTCCTAACACTGAAGTTAAAAGTATTTTGCAGGAAAGCAGCACTGATTTAAGATATCTTACATATTCCTCAGATTCTTTGAATGCTCTTTCATATTCTTGAGTTCCATAGCCTATTTCTAATGATGCAAACTTGAAAAGTTCAGCTAAGTTGAACATTTAAGAGCCTTTGAATGTGCCAATTCACATTTTTTATGGAATCAGAACAACTCATCCCCATTGAGAGTTCTGTTTGACAGTTAAATCTGGCCAGCCTAGATCATATAGAAAATTATGTCCAGAATGGTAAATGGTAATCCTGTCACAGTTTATCATCGTCATTGCACCTTGTGTATCATCAATTAATTGTTGCACCTCTTTCTTAGTCATCCTTTCACAAGATCAAGAGTGTCTCCAAAATACTATAATGGTGGCAAAGTGCTGCACTTCCTGAAATGTCTCATTTCATCTTGTCATGTTAACACCAGTGGACAATTTTTTGCTTCAACTGGAGTTTTACCCATTACTTATGAAAACATCTTGTTGTCTCTGCTTAATCCCAGCTTGCTTGGCCTTACTTGTTCCTAGAGGCCTAACATGAGAACTGATGTGTCCTGACTTTTGAAGACTTCTTGTTTTTGTGATTTGGAGTAGCAGATATGACTCTGAAATTCTGTGATCCAAGATGACATGGCATCACTTATTAGGTGAATGCTATACCTAAAGAACAACCAGGATGAAAAAACAGAATATGGAGAATTGGGAGAGAATGGATTCATTGATTTAGCCAATCCATGTACAAAGGCACCTTTAGCCAGTCAAAATTATTTTAGTTGCTGCTACTTGTATCACAGTATTCCAAACTTCTATTACCTCACTTTAATCATACAATGGGTATGTGATTGTTTCCTTCCACTACTCCAGGAACTGTTAGCACAGCGTGAGAAACTCGAGAAGAGTGAGCATCGATTGGATGACATCAACAACTCCTTACGAACTTCTGAACGTCACATTCAGTCCATCAAGGTATGATCATTATAATTTTTTTTTATGGCGTTGCTCCCAATGACCATGCGGTCCATACTTCCAGGTCATTCCCACGTGGAAATTCCGTATATGACAGGGTGTATAATTCTATATGGCCATGTATAGTCATATTGGCAATATACCACCATATATGTATTCATATATTATCAATTGTTTGGTTTATAATATATATTATCTGTATTACAATATCAAAAGTTATGGGCTAATGGCATTATGTCTGACATGTGGTGAATATCCACAGGCAAGTCTTATGGTAGTTAGTGAATGCAGCATGAGATCAGTGGGCCAGGGGGTAGGGCAGCTGAGGGGGAAGAGTCCTCAAACCCTACCCAAGTGATATTGGGGGAGAAAAATCATGCCTCCAAAGGGGTATCAAGCTCCATCCCAGGGGATGCCAGGGGGGGGGGGGGGGGGGGGGGGGGGGGGG